>BCLH01000366.1:178112-189435 GCA_001602315.1 Zoysia pacifica
CTTCTCTATCCGAATAAATTTTTTTTTTATTTTTTTTTTCACTTTCGTTAGTTTAGACAACTGAGTTAAGAGTTAAATGACTATTTTATCGCTATCAAAAAAAAAAACACCAAAAGTTTAGTTTGTATTAGTGCTAATTTGATGATGCATTATTTTTTAAAATAAAATCATAACATTGTTAATTTTTTAACATATACTATATTTTAACATGAAAGCGTGATAGTATTAATTTTTTAAAAACTTTAAACTGACATTGTGGTAGTTCACTTTATGAAAGAGGTGAAATGGTTATTTCACCTCTAACTTACCATGGTTAGTGGCTTAAACTAACAGAAGAGGCAAAAAATTTTTTTTGTCCGAATAAAGAAATTAAAAAAAAAGACAAAGAAAGAAGTGGTGACTTTTTTATACAAGAAAATAATTTTTTCTTTATTTTATTAAAAAATATGAAAAATACAAAAATAAATAAATCGTGCTTAAGTTATTTATGAACATCTATCGAACTTTGTAGTTCTTTCTTGCAATATTGCAAATAGAGATGATCACTTCAAAAATTAGAAAGAGCTTCTAATTCAATCTATAATATATCTGATTAGTTATTTGTATATTTATGGATTAACAAAATGTCATGAATGTTAATGATAAAATCATATAGCATTGGATTTTATAGATTTAGGGAGAGACTGTCTCACGTGGTTTCTCGCGGTTCACTCCGACGACAACTAGGCGAGGGAAGCATGGGTCTCGGGCGGAGCTCCAGCAGGAGCGGCGGGAGTCAGCCGACGGCAAGAGGTCAGGCCCACTCATCAACCTAGGTAGGCCCACATGCTGTTGAATTTTAATTTTAATTAATTTTTTCTATTTAAAAATTTTTAATAAATATTATATATTTTATTGTAATTTAGTTTATTATTAAAGTATTTTAATCATAATTTATAATTTTATACATTTAAATTTATTTTTAAATAAAATAAATGGTTAAAATTTGAATTTATTTTTTAATAAAATAAATAGTTAAAATTGAGATTAAAAGTTAATAGCGATAATAATTAAAAAATAGAGAGAAATTCATAGCACACTGGCGTTTATATAGCAAAAAAGAGAAAATGAAGAAAAGAAAAATAAAAATAATGGTAATATCAATCGAACAAACTAAATGTTTCTTTTTACATAATAAAATTGCTTATAATTTGGTGCGTTTGTTTCTGACTTTTTTTTTTTTTGTCAAAAATGGATTTTGACTATGAGCAGCCTAGCTGTCCCGAGGATCCAGAACAAACGCTCTTCAGAGTGACGCTCTGGTGTAGCCTCACCGAAACCTCTCCCCGGCCGTGACGGCCGGCCTGCACAGCGCCCGCCATGCGCTTCCTCCTCTCCGGGACATGGACTTGCGCGCTCCTTGTTCTCCTCGTCTGTGCGTCACAAACGCCCGCGGCGGCGAGCTCCGGTGCCACCGCTGGCCGCGCGGAATGGTTGGTCCTGAACAGGACCAACTTCTCCTCCCAGATCCGGCTCCATCCCCACGTCCTCCTCGTCGTGACAATGCCCTGTGAGCTCTCCTGCCTGTGCCGGCCTTCTGATCACTGAAGAGTTGCGCAATCGCTTGTTGTTCAACTGAACAAACTTCCCATATCCAGATAATTGTAAATTAGGAAAAGAATGAGCCGCCGGTCACTGAAAATGGATACAACTTGAAAAATACAGCAATTCACTTATTTGAAATGGATTTTCTTAATTGGTTTTGTAACTTTCGGAGTGTTTCTGCCCTAGATCGTAGTGGCATCTTGTGTGCTTGTCTCATTTCTTGGATGTAATTACGAAAACCTTACCATGTACCCCCTTGTACCCTTCTCTACTTTCATGCTTCTAATAAAGTTTCAGGCCGGCAATTGCCCACCGTCCGACTCTTTTTTTTTTTCTGTTTGTAACTTTGTATTGGATTGTGCTCCAATACTCACAGCATAGACAAAAATCATGTGCATATCAATCTAACTGGTGTTTTTGCTGATCTTATTTTTTTAGGGTATGGTGAGTCGAGATCACTAATGGCTGAAATAGAGCAGTTAACTGTTTCTGACAAGGAGTTTGGTCGCCTCAAGTTGATGGTTGTATACAGGAATTCTGAGAAACTGTTAACAGATGCTATAGGTGCCACTGAAGGCATAAAGTTTGTATACTACCAACATTCTATGTCATTCAAATATCAAGGGAAGCTTCGTGCACGAGATATACTGTCATCAGTTCGCTACGTCATGTCACTTAAGCATGAGTTGGCCCCTTTTGAGGTTTTACGTACAAAAGAAGATGTGGAGACTTTCATGGAATCAACTGATAAATCTGTACTCCTTTATGAACCCTGTGGATGGTTCACCAAATTGGCACATCGTGGGAGCAACCAAAGTGATGAGGATACTTCATCAAAAAACCACACAGAGAATGGTTTGCTGACTCCCTTTTCTCTACTATTTTTCAGATGTTGAGGCATTGTATTTTTTGTGCTTGCTGAAATATTAAGCACTTTTTTTTTGTAGCATGATAAAATTGAGTTTGATGGCATGCCTATGAGCGACATTATGGATCAATGTGTATAAGCACCCACTGGGTGAAAAATGACAACAACAGCCTTTTTGTCACAGACAACTTGGCTAGGTTTTTAGAGTTTTAATATGGTCCAAAATGATTAAATATCCACAGTTGGCATTCCATGATGATATGCTTTTTGGACTTTCTGGTTTTACTAGTTCAATTTAATTCTGTTTACCCCTTTAATGCACCACTCACTCCATGGTCTCTCTTTTAATATATTTGTATGGATGACAGTGTGTTTTCATTTTCTGACATTTAGATTTGATATTCATTGTTGTGATGTAGCTTACATTTCTGGAAAGACCATAACCATAGATTCAGATGGGCCATTAGAGCTTGTAAGTGTTGCAAAGAAGGTTGCATTTTCTCTGATTAATTACATGCTGTTATATTTCTTTGAGAAGAACTATCTGAACTATGAAGCATTAGCAATATCAGGAGAAAGAGCCCTGAAAATATATTCGTTTGAGATGACAAACAGGTTATAGAGGATGAAGGGCTAACCTTTGGAGGTGAGGGGCAGCTTACTGGTTCTCCTTGGAAAGGTGGATTTACCTTTGCAAATGAAAGTCTTTCTGACAACATCGTAAACACAAGCAGTGAGGATAAGAAGTTATGTACAACTCAAAAATTCCATCGGTTTGAAAGTTTCTATGCAAGGCTTACTTCTATTGTGAAAGAATATCTTCTCCCTCCAGAAATTGTTAGGTTTGGTCTTATAACTGAAAGATCATTATTACCATCACTGGATGTTGTCAATGAAGTCAACCCAGAGACATGGTTTCTTGGTATCCATTACCTGGGATGCACAACTTGCTCAGTTATTGTGAAAGAGGGGGATGACCTAAGAGGCCTGCAAACTCATCATGATCTTAACATTAAGGAGGTAGAATGCTGGTTTAATGCACTTCACAGATAGAATAAAATCTATTGAGCTCAAAGCAAATAAGAGTATAGCAGCTATTTCTATGCATTTTAATTTTCCTCTCAATTAATTTAGTAGAATAAAATGCAGTGTGAATTTGTTACGCTGCTTTTACTTCCTTTGCCAATCCAATGTTTGCAGCAATTGCTTTTGTTTATTTGTTTTTAAGTGTGCCACTTCCAATTTTTTGAATTTTCTTCAAAACTGTTTGCAAAATATATGCTTCTTTTTCTTGAAGCAGTGGCCTGTTAAGGAATAGAGCTGTGCAGTTTATACTTAATCAATGCCCTACTGAGAATCTATTTTGATGTCTTTGATGACTTAATATCTTGTTACATTTTTTATTGCAAATTACTATCCTGTTGCATTGAGAGAAAAAAAAGGCATTTTCTTGGATATTTTTCTGGTTACGTGAATCTTATTTTGTATTTTGATGTGATCTAGCTTTTAATTATTATGTACCAGGCCATGAATGTTGGATTTACTTGTTATTTGTAGGTTGATGTTGATGAAAGTGGTGGCCAGGTAATCTTTCCTGCCCGTAGGCCTTCAGCAATTCTATTTATTGATAGATTATCTCACTCTTCAAAGATCAGAGATGAAAGCAAATTATCTCTCAAGTTACTAAGACAGTATGTGCAAAATAATTATCCATTCAATGTTAATAATGGGGCTGGTAGCACCTCAAGGATGGGGTCAAGAGCAGTCCCTTCTTTGTTGAAAACTGGTATCTCAGATGCCCATTCCGAAACAACAAGGCTGAGTGCTTGGGCCTCCAAGCTTATGGCACTTGGGGACAAAATGCCAGTTATGGTGGTTAATGATGGAGAAAGTATTTCATATGGAAGTTCTAGCCAAAGTAGTGGTGATAATCCGTTGTATGATATTCTAACAAACTTACTGCACAAAACAAGATCGGGACATAGGTCTAAGAAAACAAGGATCAGTTTTGTTTCCACGAATGCTGGCCTAAATCTGCTGTCAGATGAGTCTAAAATCAAAGTGGTCGAGTCTCTCCCAGTTCAAAAGAGTCAGCATGAAAAAGTTGATGATTCATTTGCCAATTCAGATAACTTTAATGATGATAACATTGCTGAAGTCTTGGTGGATGAAAACAAGGCAGCAGAGACTGAATATATTTATGATGGACAAGCACCAAGTATTCTTGAGGAATCTCCTGCAACTGACCCTGATATACATGATAATGAACCTGAGGATAACACAGCAGAAATGGAGGACCTAAACAAAAGTGAAGCATCAGATATGAGCTCTGGTATTCCAGAAGAGGTCTCCTATGATGTGTATAGCAGGAGTGAAGATGGTGGTATTTTGAATAAACAAAAGGAGAAACCTGATGAGAGAAGTATGTATTCTAGCGAAGAGCATAAAAAATCACCAAACGAGCAAGATGTTGGATTGTCAGACCTTGGTGAAAAGTTCAGAATAATTGAAGACGTCATTTATGAGGATAACACATTCTATGTAGATGAAGAATCAAAAGAAAGTGAGAGCGAGTGCCCCCCTCAGTCAACATGTAGCTCTTCCAGCAGTCTTGTTAGAGATGACAAAGCCTATAATGAGAAGGTAACTTCAAATGTACCCACTAACCGTTTTGCTGGTTCTTTCTACTTCTCTGATGGTGGTTATAGGCTCTTGAAAACTTTAACTGGTGGATCAAGAATTCCATCCCTGGTAATAATTGATCCCATCCAACAAAAGCATTATGTCTTTCAGGAGGAAAGTGAGTTTAGCTATGCTTCGTTACAGAATTATTTTGACAGTTTTGTGAACCAAAGTCTTCCTTCATATCACCGTGCTGCCTCATCAGCCATAAGATCGAAGGACCTTCCAAGGCCACCTTTCGTTAATCATGATTTCCATGAGGCAAATTCATTACCTCAGTTGACAACAAATAGCTTCTGTCCACTGGTTTTTGGATTCAAAGGTTGCGATTCAAAAAATAAAGTGTCATCATCAGACACTGAAAGTATCACATCCGGTTGGAACAAGGATGTATTGGTGCTTTTCAGCAACTCTTGGTGTGGGTTTTGCCAGAGAGCAGAGCTGGTTGTCCGTGAGTTACACCGATCATTTATGAGCTTCACAAGTTATTCAGATTCTTCATTTGCAGATGCTCAAGATCTGCACATCAAAGGTAATGCTTGAATTGCTTATACTGTCAGCTTAGAGATCACCTTATCTTTTTCATCTTTCAAAAATCTGCAAGTTATTTGTGCTGGTTTATTGTTGTTTAATTGGATTTTCTATGCAAAGTGTGATGCGACAATGTAATAAAGAGATAAGTTAGCAAATCATTGACAACCCTAACGCAGTGCCATAACCTTATCCTTATGCATGCCATATACATTATACCCTGCTTACTGCTACCGTTTCTGGTTGCAGATAAACATGAAGAACATACCATGAATGGCTTTCCAGCAATTTACATGATTGAATGCACATCAAATGAATGCCACCATTTACTAAAATCTGCAGGAATGGTAATCTTTATTTTTAATATTCCTACCCTATCTTTTGTCAAACTTGGTATGAGTAGCATTTAACTTTTAATATTTGGTTATATGCATGAAATTTGTTGGTTGGCAGCTCGTGGCTTAGGTGAAAATAATGTGTCGCTGCAGATGGAATGAGGATGAGCGCAGGATATAAAGGGGTCTCTTGTATAACAGTGAGGCTGATAGTCCTTTCTGGGTTATCTGGGTAGATAGAATCATATAAGATCCTCTCGTTTGATGATTAGAACTGGTGAATCTATAATGTCCACAATTCTGCTCATCGATGACGAAGCTTCTTTGTATGATCAATCTCATTGAATATACTTGAAAAATATTTACAAAAGAGGCCATATAGCATGCTACCAGCCCTAATGAGATTCCGTAGAACTTCAAGCTGTTGAATGCATGCGGTCCACACAAAAACACTATTAAATCATATCCTGTTTGGAACACATGGGTGTAACAGGAAACATAGCTTAAGTGGGAAAATTCTGTGCTAAAACTGGATACCATGTGGCATTCCAGTATTAGTTTTCTTATAGAAACTGAATACTGCTGGAGGAAGAGCAGCAAAGATTAAGGTCAGAGGCACCAGAGAAGAAGCTGGCTGCAGAATAGATAAATCAGCAGCGGCTGCAAGGAAACCATTGGGTAGATTAAAAAAAAACTAGCTCTAGTATCATGTTAGAGAGATCGATTTCAGTGATAGTAGCCCCAAGGGAACTGTATATAGAGGTGATGAGAGAAACACTAGATGAGGGGAAATTGCAATAATACCCTTAACAGAAACACATAGAGGTTTGAGGCATCTTTTGGTGCTGCCCAAGTATCAGAGACTTTTTATTCTCACGTCTCAAGCCTCTGTGGTTGCCTGGATGTTTCAGTGCTGATGTGTATACTAATACCAACATATATTTTACCTTCATCTATATACAGGAAGAGCTTTATCCTACATTACTGCTTTTCCCTGCGGAGAACAAAAGCGCAATAGCGTATGAAGGGGGCATGTCAGTGGCTTATTTAATTGAATTTTTGCAGTCTCATGTGAGCAATTCTTGCCATCTGTTGAAATACGAAGGTCAGTGCAAAAAGCTTCTTCTGTAATCCACTGGTTCCTAGTATTTTAAACACCAAACTAGAGCTTATTGTAAAACCATTTTAATCTTTTTCTCACACATGCTAAGTCTGGGCAATGTATACATTCTGGGCACCGGTCTGACATACCAGTGCACTTTACCAGACCATGTGAGAAATACCACATTACCTATTATCTATTTGAAGAGGGATGCAGTGTTCATTAGGTCTTATTATTGTGCATCATCATTTGTTTCGTTGGAAATCAGTTTCCTAGAACTTGGTATAATATGCATTCTCAAACTTGACAGCGTACTCCCTCATTCAGGACTTGCAAATTTGAAGTTTTTGAATCCGCTGTTCATTTAAGTGTGGTAAGTACATATTCTAAAGCCTGTTTTCCCCTTGGCGCTCAGGATATATGTGGAAGAAGAGAATGGCAACACATCATAACACACCAAGGGAAATTCATTTTCACATTGATGACAGAAGTAAAAGCAATGTTGGTTATGATTTACCTAGTCATTCGGATGTTGTTATGGGTTCCATTCTTACTGCCACTGAGAAGCTTGAAGCTGCAGCTCCATTTGATAATGCTAGAGTGATCATTGTATCTGCTGATCCACAAGAGGGCTTTATTGGCTTAATCATGAACAAACGATTAAGCTGGGATATCTTCAAGAATCAGGACAGCTCAATGGAGCCTATCAAACAAGCCCCACTTTTCTACGGTGGTCCTGTCGCGGTGCAAGGCCATCACCTTGTCAGTTTGTCCAAGGTTGCCTTAGAGGGGTACATTCGAGTCATACCAGGTGTCTTTTACGGGAACATAATTGCCACAAGCCATGTAATCACACGAATCAAGTCAGGCGATCAATCTGCTGACGAATTGTGGTTCTTCCTAGGCTACTCAGGGTGGGGATACAGCCAACTTTTTGATGAACTATCTGACAGAGCGTGGAATGTCAGTGACAAGCTGATCGAGCATTTGGACTGGCCGGCTAGTTGAAAGGATTTTGACAGAGCATTTGAACCATCTTGGTTGTTTTCCAAGGAAGAATGTAGTCCACATTCAGACGGTCAGACTGTAACACCTTTTGTTTTGTTATTAGAGGCACAGCATTGTGGCTCCTTAGAAATTTTACACAGTACTTAGGTCAATGTTCACACTGTAACACCTTTTGGTTTTGATTAGACACCCAGCGTTGTCGCTCCTTAGTATTTTTACAGTGTATTTAGATAGGGGCAATTGCATAGTTGCCTTTATTTTAACAGCTAATTATGATAATGGACTTGTTTTTGAGATTTTGTAAAAATAAACCTGTTTTTCGAATCGGAAGCAATAAGATGCCCTTGTTCCGTTACCAGTGTTAAATCTTAAATGAAAAGACTGAAATACCTTTTGCAGTATTGCCTCTATTTTCTCAAAGATCTTACACATTTGCCCTTATTTTGACTTGACAGAATGTGATGAAACGTAATATTAAAGCAGTACTTTTTCTATTTTTTAATTGATGTCACTGTTGATTTTTAAATTTAATTTTAACTATTTATTTTATTTAAAAAAATTTATGTATAAAATTTTAAGTTAAGATTCAAATAACTCTAATAAAAAATTAAATTATATCAAAATATAATAAATTTATCAATTTTTTTAATAAGACGAATAGTCAAAGTTAAATTTAAAAGTCAATAAAAATATCAAATAAAGAACAGAGTATTTTAACAGAATATGACAAACAAATTTATGAGAAATTTGTAACAATTTTTCAGCATTTCTATGACATGCAACAACAACATAACCATTTGAATTTAGATACCCTCGGATCCGTCACTCCCATCGGCGCTAGTAGCAAAACAGAGTAGAAGAAAGAAAGAAAAAGGTCAGCAAACTCACGGCCAGAGCTGATGGCCAAGTAACTACTTCACGGCAGGGTTTTTAAAACCGTTTGAGGATTTGAGAGAGCGGTTTGTAAAAATCGTTAAAAAATTCAAACAAATTAAAAAATCAAATTTTTGAGAGAAAATCAAACTGTTTTTATGGTTTATCGAGCAGTTTTTACGATTTACAGAGCGCGATTTTTATAATTTACTGTTTTTAATTTGAAATCAAATCAGTTTGAGTATTTTTTCAACGATTTTTCGATAAACTGCTTGATTTAAACAGTTTTTAAAATTTTAAATTTTTTAAAAACCCAATCTACCGTAAAAACCAAGCCCACCGAGCCCGCAGCGATTTGAACCAAAACCGCGCTTTGTGAACCCTGCTTGCCGGCTTTCACGCACGCTCGTCACAAATAAAAAACAGCGCTCGCTCCGAAAAAGAACAGGGCCAGTGCTTGCTTGTGACGCTGACAGCGGTTGTCCATGACCTTCGCAGGCGATGGCGCGGTTCACCATGCCCGTCCTGGACAGGGAGGCCACGGATGCGGCCACCGTCGGACGTCAGTGAGGACCTCTAGGCGGCGGGGTAGGCGCAGATCACGGCAGGCGACGCGCCAGTGGGCCTCCCTGACGCGTCCGCGATGCAGGCCGCAGAGATGCGCGCCACGGGCCATGGCCGGAACATCCCTAGCGGCGAGGTGGTCGCGCCGCGGAGAACGCCAGGCCAGAGATGGAGGAGGCGATGCGGCTCAGGGACGGCGGCGAACCCCATCCGCAGTCGGCTCCTGCGCATCCCGCCCGAGGTGTGCCGGCCAAGTCCAGCCGCGACCGGCTGCTGCGTGCGCGCGCCCAACTGAGATGCGCCTGGCGCGCTGGCGCTTGCTGCGCCCCTCTCCCTCCGGCAGCAAGCGCTCGGCCTCGCTTCATCCTTCAGCAGCGCCGTGGGTCAAATGAGTGAGGGAGCGAGGGGTAATCTTGTCCAATTATAATTTTCTAAATGTTTTGTAAATTCATTTAATTCCTGAAAATTTGTTTGTGTAACTGAGTTACCAAAGAGGGTAAATGGTTCAAAATATCGGTTCATTTTTTGGCAAAATCTCAAAAACAGGTCTATTATCAAAATTGACTATTAAAACAAAGGCAACTATGCAATTGCCTCATTTAGATAATAATTTTTTTGATAAGTTGTATGGTAGCAGCGTGGCTTCTGCATACTGCATTCTGTTTTTACTGTCTGCGTATGGGACTTCTTTTGTTTTGTCGTAGAAATTTTACAATTTTTTTTAAAAATTAATTTAAAAAAAATAAAAAATTACATTTTATACTGATGATGTTATTGTCAGTTGAGCAAATCGAACCCAATCATCAGTCCGTATTAAACAAGACCAGGGCCCACGGGCCACACACAAACCCGACCCATTTGCTCCTCTCCCAGCTTCTTCTGGGGGTCTCGGTTCGCTCGACCAACATCGCAACGAACGACGCCACGCTCATCGATTTCTCCCAACCCACAAAACCCTAGCCCCCCAACCGTCGCCCACCCATGGCGACACCGGCACCGGCCACCTACGACGCAGCCGACCCGCCGGCCGAAGACGTCCCTCAAACGGAGGCAGCCACCGCCACTGAACCAGAAGTTACCAAAGGAGATGAAGCCCCCGCGGTGGTATCGGGAGGGCCATCCAATCCATCCGCTGTCGCGGTGGCAGCAGTAGCGGAGGGGGAGAGCCCGGGAGACCCGGCCACGTCCCCTCCTGCTCCGGGTACCGATCCCACCAGCACCTCTAGTTCTGCAGCGCCGCCTCCTCAGGCTTCTCCTGCCACACACGCCGCTCCAGGGCCGCCGCGGCCGCCGTTTGCAGTCTCCCCGGCCTACATGGCAGCCCCGGCGCCGTCTCCGGCCTTTTCTTATAACGTTCTGCCGAGGACACCACCTCCGCAGCAGATGGGCAGTGGTGCGGCCCCGCATCGGCCAGCCTCTTCTCCGGTAGGTGTCTTATCCTCGGCTGCAGCTTACATGTCTCTCTCCGTCCTGTTATTGACCTACGTGGGAAGTTTTCTCCCGCTTGTTGTGTTTCTGAGCATGATCTCCTGTGTTTAGTGTCGTAAATTTGTCAGTGATGAGATTATCATCCATTTGGGATTGTCTCCGGTGATTACCTATTCAACTGATGATTAGCAGCGTAAATTCGGGTAGGTTTATGTTAACTGATGGTTTCTGTACTGAGTTGCATGAAACCGTTAGCTTCCTCTGTGTTCTGTAGAAGCATTTCATATGCATGTGAACTTTCAAACTCCTAATTTGGTTCGTGAACTCCTTTTCAAATTGCATTACATT
>BCLH01000367.1:0-25918 GCA_001602315.1 Zoysia pacifica
CATGTTCTGCCCATGTCATGATAAAGCCATATAAAAAAATTATGCTTGTTCATTTTAAGCTTTCTGATTTTAAAATATATATTTTTGAAAAAATCTATTCGTACAAGTAAGCGATTATATGATATGAAATAATCATACCAAATAAATAATTTTGGCAACAAAATAAGATAGTTTTGACTATAAGAATTGAACAAGGATGATGACAATTAAACAATAATGGCATATGAGACATCAATTTCATATCCGATGGCAGATAAGGAAACTTTAATTTTTTGATGGCTTGTAAGGCACTAGTCTATCCTTCAATGGTAAATAAATAATTTTCTCTAAATTCTAATGCTTCTTTGTTGATTGATAATTTTCCTCTTTCCAGATTTACAGATAAGAGGACTCTCAGGACCAAATTGAGTATAATTTGCTTTCCAGAAAAAAAAAAGGCATGTCGTGGGCCGGAACCATTACTACAAATGGTTTGGAGCCAGAATTAAACTGCTTGGGTTGGTGTGGGTTGGGCTGAGTATTCAGTTCCGTCTGGTGTGATTTGGTTTTGAAAGGTGGGCTGGTGAAGTGGTTCCGATCGGGTTGAAAGTTAAGTTATTATGATTTGTTTGGATTTTGGTCCAGTTTCTGGCCCACTAGGTAATTGAGTCAGAGTGTACATCAAGTAATACTCCGTATTTACCATGACAAGGCAATAATTAGTGGTAATTGCCTGTTTGTACACCACCCACTTGCGTGAATTTAATGAAACACATCTTACAGTCACAATTAATTGCACAATATGCTTGACCAAGTGTAGTCCTCATCCGAGTGGATCCTCATTTGCCAATGAAGATTGTTGTACTGAGCACAGATTTTCAATAACATTACAATTGCCGAGGATCTTCTTATGGTAAAAATTCTGAAAAGGGATATTTTTGCTTCAACTTAACTGTGTCTAAACTTTAATCACCCAAGATGAATATATATTCATGCAGGGTGCTAGAACCAGGAATAAAAAAGAATTAGAACACCACTACGGTACAATACAATTTCTTCCTTTTCAGATTTATAAAAAAGGTATGTATAATGTTACCATTTGATAAAATATATTGTGCTCCGACCACAAAAGATCTAAAATGAACAGTGATATTCTGCTACAAAAGTTAGCGAAGTACAGAGATTTTTTTTGTGTGCTGCAGAGACCTTAGTAGGAATCATAATTGAAAATTTTGCAATCCTGCATTGATCAAAATTGTTGCATCGGTGATGGATTAAACCTATCTACGTTGCTGGTAGGTGTAGTACCGAATACAAATATAGGAATCGTGAATTTTTTAACCCAATATCAAATTATCAGGCACCCCAGGCTTTTAAAATTATTCCTCTTTGTGTTCTTAAATTGTTGTAGCCATTGACTTCTAACATTATTTTTGCCTATTCATCTTATTAAAAAAATTTAAAATGGATAGAGTATATAGTTAAAGGATCCAGGTACATTCATGTCATCTTTGCTCAAATAAACCAATCTAGAGAAGGTCAGAAACACGGTGCAAGCTCGGTGACCACTGGTAAACACAATAAACTGGTTTTATCAGCTTTCTCAGAACTCCCAGATCAAAATTTCTAGAGGAAACTTCAGTTTTAAAGCAAACTTTTTCATAAAAATTTCCAAATTTAAGAAAAACTTAGGTCCAACTGGCCAAATTTCACCTGTATGTGTCTAGCAAACCGGTGGTCATCAGTAAAACCGGGAAACCTGAAATATCAAAGGTTACCAGTCAATAATTTTTCCCATGCTTTCTTCTGATTGGAAGAATGGTTAAAGCCAATGATGTTTAGTCAGTGCAAACTAGAAATAAGATGAAATATGAAAATACTGGATCTTTTGTATGAAGAAGTCTCTCTGTAGGACATTAACTTCTGGTGAACGATACATGAATCTTTTATATCTAAATCTGCTCGAATGCTTGCTCTAGTGTTCCTGCGTCATCAATTCACTCAGAACCGTTGGATGGGAATAAGAAATAAATCCTAGCCATCCGTAAAAAGGCCGTCGAGGACCAGCTAAAAATGCCTCTTGCTGTCCTCCTTCATCAGTCCATCTCCAAACTTTTCTTCTCGTAGAAACATTCACGGCAGCAAGCATTTCAATTTTATACTAAGATGTAAATCACTCGTGTTGCCATCACAGATCCGCAATCCCCTACCTTCCAATCCTTTGTGAGGAGCACCTACCGCAAGTTCTTTCTTTCCAGATCTCCTTTCTCCATTGCCACCGCAGCTGCATCCTCCACGGTATCCAGCAAACACCACCGAACATATTTACATGGTCCCTTTCCCGTACGTTGCTGCTGCTGCTGCATCATCCATAGTCTCCGGTGATGGCCACCGAACCAATGCTCGCACCCCTTGCAAGGCCAATTTCTTGAGCCCTGTCTGTGGAGGAGCCTTCCAAATCATACGTAGTGCAAAGATTTTAGCTGATCCCACATGAGAAACAATTTTAGGATAAAAAATATGGGTGTGCACTAACTATTACAAGTCTAGATTAAAATCAATCTTTAGTATATCAAGTATGTGGAGCTTGTCGTGCAAGATCCCGCTTAACTGGTTCAACTTACAAATGTAACAATGATAAATGCTCCTACTGTCAAATGTACTAGTACATTTATATATTTATCATTCTAAATACATATATTTCACATATTTTTACAATCAATCGATAAATTTCTAATAAAATTTAAATATTATTGTAGATACATGTTTTGTCTCATGTGAAGTAATAGAACATATGAATATGAATTTATTCTTTTTGACAATGTAGAACAAGAGCTGATTGGAAAACATACTACATTACTCCAAAGAAAACATTTCATGTACTATACTCCATTAGGTATATCCAATCTGATTCGCCAAAAGTACACTTTTATCATAAGGATTTCAACAATGCAAACTGACAAAAGTAAAAAAAAAATAGATGACCTATCGTTTAGAGTTATTAGTGTTGCTCAACAATAGGGTAGTAAAATAAAATACCAACTATTTTTACTAGTGATCTTCTCAACAGTTCAAACTCAGCATTCTTATCTGTTCCTAAAACTTTGTTACTTACTATTTGCCGGGATAATATACCTCGGGTAACTATGGATCATCTTCTACAGCACGGCCCACCTGTGGCCCGCAATCCCTCAACAGCCCACAAAAAACTTCACAAAGGCGGCCCGGCCACAGTGGACGGGAAGCCTTGCCAAGGCCCGAAGCCGAGGCGGGTGCAATCGCCCCGACCCTTAGGGGTCGAGACCCGAGCTATCGGGACCCTAGCGGTCAAGACTCGCCCGCAGACCGCCACGAAGCAATCACTACTCCAACAATCACGCCGATTTAAAATCTCTCACGACGTATAGTTTCGCAGAGAAGATAAGCATTCCGGAAGGTTTCGCAACTACGCGGCTGGACGAGAAACAACCTACCGAGCGATAAAGCTGAACAGTAAAGTAATATTGTTCCCTCACAGTGAACAAAAGGTACAAACAGAGGGTACCGATCGTGTGCCCCGAACGCCAGAGAGCATGATTCACTTAAGACCGTGGCCCCACCTATCAATGGGTCATCCGTTTCTGTAGGCGGTAAGATGCTCAAACCATGGTTCGGTCACCCCAACCATGGTCCGATCAAGACAACCCAGATCCGGCCCTATAAAAGGGGCACCCGGGAAGCTAAAAAAAAGAGAGAAAGAGAGAGAGCAAGGAAGAGAAGAGAAAGGCAATACGTAGAGAAAAGATACATATCAGCACATGTAAATCACCTCCACCACGCGAGCCTGGGACTCTCGGATCCGTCCGGAGCCCTTCCACATTCTACTTTCGTGTTCTTGAGATTCATGCGACCAATCTCTCGTCCCTGCACATAAGGTATTACACCTCGAGGCGGCCCGAACCAGGTTAACCTTTGAGTCTCGCTTGTCGGCTAGGCCATTCGATTTCGAAAATGCACGATCCCTGTCCGATCGTATAAATTTACTGTGCTAGTGTACGAAACACCGACAATTGGTGCGCCAGGAAGTGGTTTTCGGTACATTTTTGTTCGTTGTTTCGATGGCTTCGATCTTCGCTTTAGTCAGAGATTACTCCATCTCTCGACTGTTTTTCGGGGATTTCGCGGTTGGCCAGGCCTTCCGCTTTCGCTGCTGGCCAGGCCTTCCGCTTCGGGAGCTTGGACTTCGTCGCCGATAACGGCGGCGAGCTCCACCTTCAGATCTCGCAAAAGTGGCGTTCGCCTAAACGTCGCTCGCCTCGTCGTCATCTTCTTCGTTCTTCGCCTCACAGCGTGTTGCGCCACGACCCTTCCCGTGAGTGCTTCATGTTGCACGCCAAAGCCGCAGAGGACGAAACCCCCAGCAAGGCAGCAATGACGATCCTTCTCCGCGCCATCCCGCTCTCACTGTGGTTGAGGACGCACTCCGGCGCAAACTTGCAACCGAGTGCGATCCGAAGGGTAAGGGTGTCACCGCGACAAGCGGTGGTGCCCGAGCCCGAGCCCGAGCCCGAGCCCGAGCCCGCACTGCTTATCAGCAGATCATGGACAGTGGTACGCTTGCCTTTGATACACCTTACGAGAATCTGGCGGCGGCGGCCGTTATCATTTATGAATCTCCCACACCTGATAATCCCGTTCTCAAAGAGACTTACGATCGTCTCCGCGTCTACCTTGACAGCGCTCTACAACAACCCAAACTATCTTTTCGTCGGGTGTAACGACCGGGTTTTCACTTACCTTTCGATAAGTCCCGATCTTACGTGACGTTGCCAATCCCAGGAGTTTGGCAATCACGACATCACAAGCGATCAATCAAGAAACCATAGCAGAAATATTAAACAAGAAACAAATTAGAAAATTAGCAGATCAGAGTAAAATGATTAGAATATAATCCTCCAAAGGGGTCCATCGGCACGCAGGCCGGAAATATCTCAGAGCGGATATATCTCTATCGTGAATCCAGCAAAAGCAGCGGTGGAAGCATCAACATGGCGACAGAAGCGAACCTCCTCCACACAGGCTAACTCGAGCGCAGGAGCGGACGTCACGGGCCGTCAGAGACGTAGTCGAAGTCGAAGCTGAGCGAATCCTCTGAAAACAACAAATTAGAAGGCCGTGAGTACGAATACTCAGCAAACCGCGTACTACCTAACAACAATGTATGCATGCAAAAGGTTTCAAGGGTAAAGGCATGGCTCGAGTGCTAAATGCAAGTTTAAAACATTTTATTTTATTTAAAGTATGCAAGAAATCTTTATTTTCAAACTTATCAAATTTTATTATCTTGCCTCGCAGAGATCTCCGTTATCTCGGGCGAGGGTTCATTTTAATGCCGATGTAATCTCCACACTCGGCCACAGCTCAAAGGCCGGAGTCAAAAACATTTAGAAAAGGAGAGGAGGGAGAAAAACAAAACTACTCAACGAGGAGCACAACTCAGGGTGGTGTCCTTCAAAAAGGACGTGGCAATGCGCATCGACTAAAACTCTGCAGAGGTTATGCACCTGGACCCACGGGATGCGTCATCGGGAACTACCGTTGTAGCCCCGATGAACACACAAGACCCGTCCACAAGCTTTAACTGGCGTCATCCGTCCTCCAGGATAGGGATCCCAAAAGCCTACGCAATCGGGTCCTGGAGCTGTGAAGAGCCTACCACTGATCAGGTGGGGTATCTCGATCTCATGTGGGGAGTCAAGCTCAACACCACACTAACACTACACCGCCAACCCACGGGTAAACAACCAGTCTCGGCAAGCTTCAAGATCAAGCCAACTGCCCATATAGAGTAACGTGATGTGCATGGTTGTCAACTGAGCGTACAAGACTCGAAGGACTCGGTCCTTAATTGCCGGGGTAGGCCATCTCTCCAATCACAACTCCAATAACCAACAAACTCGCCGCCAAGGCCGAAGCCAAAGAGCCGGCTTCCCCGACAAGTTCCGCGCTCCAACCAACTTCATCTGGTACACTGGTGAGACGAATCCCGTCCATTGGCTCGACGACTATCGCCTCACATGTTGAGCCGGTGGCGCCGACGATCTCTTCGCCATCCAGTACCTGTCGCTTTTTCTGTCCGACTCGGCCAAGGGGTGGCTCGAACACCTTCCGAGGGACAGCATCCACGACTGGGCCGACCTTCGTCACGCATTCGTCAACAACTTCTTGGGGACCTATACCCGCTCGGGCAACTCCTGGGATCTGAAGAACTGCAAACAGAAGCCCGACGAGTCTCTTCGAGACTACATTCAGCGATTTTCGCGCAAGCGAAATGAGCTGCGTCGCTAACGTCATCAATGCCTGCACCTGCGGCAAGACATCCAAGGCGCTCGTCCACAAACTGGGGTGTAAAAACCCTCGGACGGCACGAGCCCTTCTCGACATCGCCACCACATTCGCCATCGGAGAGGAGGCTGTTCAAGCCAATTTCAACCGGGACCAGGCCAAGGACAAAGAGAGGTCTAAGGCCGACCGAAAGAAAGACGACCGCCCCGACCGGCGACCCGACCGCCGGGATGGGAGCGGGTGGAGCGGCAAGAAGCAGAAGAACCGTCGGCAGGATGAGGAGTTCGTGGGCGTCACCGAGCGGCCGCCTGAACCTCCCAAGAAGCCGGCCAACCACGATAACCACTTCGAAAAGATGCTCGACAAAGCTGCACTTACCACGCAACTCTCGTGACGCACACTCTACAGGATTGCAACCTCATGAAGGCTTTCTTCAAGGGGTACTTCCACCCCGACGCTCATCCTCAGCCTAAGCAACCCGAACCCCCGGCGAAGGAGGGGGAAGGTATCCTCGAAAGTACCTTCTCCGAGCCGAAGTACTGTCTGATGATCATTGGCGGGTCAGTGGCCTACGAGTCACGTTGCCATCAGAAGCAGACGTGGCGGGAGGTCAACCTGACCGCTCTCGCCGTCCCCTCGTATCTCAAGTGGTCAGAGACCCCGATCACCTTTAACAGGTCCGATCATCCGGACCACGTGCCTCAGCCGGGGCGCCTGCCCCTGGTGCTCGATCCGATAATCGGCACCACTCGACTATCCAAGGTCTTCATGGATGGAGGTAATGCCCTCAACGTCCTCTACATCGACACCTTCAAGGCCATGAAGCTTTCGAGATCCGACCTCCTCCCGAGCAACGTTCTGTTTCATGGCGTCATTCTCGGGGTAGCGCAGTACCCCTGGGTCGGATCACGTTGCCAGTCCCCTTCGACGACCGCGACAACTTCAGGACGGAGAAGCTCACCTTCGAGGTGGTCGATTTCTCCGTTGTCTATCATGCCATCCTCGGCCGACCCGCCTATGCCAAGTTTATGGCAGTCCCCAACTACGTCTACCTCAAGCTCAAAATGCCGGAGTCCAAAGGCATCATCACTGTGGCGTCCCGCTTCAAACACGCCCTCGCGTGTGAGAAGGAGAGCTACAAGCTGGCCGTCGCCCACGCGGGGTCGGCCCAACTGGAGGAGATGCGCCAGTCTCAGGTGTTCGCCGCAACTCTCGACTCTAAGGCTGCCTCCTCCACGTCCTTCGAGCCCGCCAACGACTCCAAAGAGATCGCTCTCGACGACTCCGACACCTCCAAGAAGACCAGAATCGGGACTGCGCTCTCGGACAAATAGGAAAGCGCGCTCGTCGACTTCCTCTGCCAGAATCGGGACGTCTTCGCATGGGCACCATCTGACATGCCAGGCATCCTGAAGGAGGTCGTCGAGCACTCTCTGAACATCATTCTCGGCAACCGACTAGTGAAGCAACGACTCCGACGCTTCGATGACGAGAAGCGCCGCGCCATCAGCGAAGAGATCGCCAAGCTACTCGATGCCAAGTTTATCAAATAGGTCTACCACCCAGAGTGGCTGGCCAACCTTGTAATGGTTAAAAAGAATGGGAAATGGAGGATGTGTGTTGATTATACGAGTCTCAACAAAGCATGCTCAAAGGATCCGTTTCCTTTGCCACGCATTGATCAGGTGGTCGATTCCACCGCAGGGTGCGAAACCCTCAGTTTCTTTGATGCGTACTTCGGGTACCATCAGATATCTATGCGAGGCTCCGACCAATTGGCCACATCGTTCGTCACACTCTTCGGCTCGTTCTGCTACGTCACCATGCCCTTCGGCCTCAAGAATGCCGGCGTCACATATCAGCGCTGTATGCAGAAATGCTTTCACGATCAGCTGGGTCGAAACCTAGAGGTCTACGTCGACGACATTGTCATCAAAACTCGGCAAGTGGCCGACCTCATCAAGGATCTGGAAGAAACCTTCACCAACCTCCGGCAGTTCTGCATCAAGCTCAACCCCGAGAAGTGCGTTTTTGGCGTCCCTACCGGCAAGCTCCTCGGGTTCGTCATCTTCGAGCGTGGCATCGAAGCCAATCCTGAGAAGATTGCCGCCATCCGCAACCTCAGGCCCATCAATAACGTCAAAGGTGTCCAGAAGCTTACTGCGTGCCTGGCGGCTCTCAGCCGCTTCATCTCCAGGCTAGGTGAGAAGGCTATGCCTTTTTATCGACTTCTTCGAAAGTCCGACCGCTTCACCTGGACCGCCGAAGCCCAGGAGGCCTTCGAGCAATTGAAGACTGTACTATCTTCTCCGCCAGTCCTAACTTCACCAACCCCCGGTGAGCCGCTACTCCTCTACATCTCCGTCACCTCTAAGGTCGTCAGCACGATACTTGTCGTCGAGCGATCAAAGGAGGGTCGGGCCTTGAAGGTCCAGCTACCCGTCTACTTCATCAGCGAAGTGCTCGCCGACGCTAAGACCTGATATACCCAAGTGGAGAAGCTGCTTTATGTGATCCTCATCACAAGCCGTAAGCTTCGCCACTACTTCGACAGCCACTCGATCCAAGTGGTGACAATTTTCCCCCTCCGAGAAATCATCAACGAGAAGGACGTGGTCGGGCGCATCGTCACATGGGCTATGGAGCTCATGGGCCATGACATCACCTATATACCTCTGCAAGCCATCAAGTCTCAAACCCTCACCGACTTCATCGTCGAGTGGACCGAGGTGCAAGAGCCATCGCATTCCGTCGACCCTGAGCACTGGACCATGTTCTTCGACGGATCTTGTCGACTGAAGGGTTCGAGGGCTGGCGTCGTTCTCATCTCCCCCAAGGGAGATAAGTTTCGGTACGAAGCTCTGCTGCATGGCCTTTGCATGGCCATCACGCTCGAAGTCCGACGGCTCTACGTCAGGGGCGACTCCAAACTCGTCATCAACCAAGTCATGAAGGTGTCAAGCTGTCGAGATCCCAAGATGGAAGCCTACTGCCAAGAAGTTCGCAAACTTGAAGACAAATTCGACGGGCTTGAGCTTCATCACGTTCTACGCCGCGACAATGAGGCAGCCGACACCCTCACACGGATGGCCTCGAGACGAGATCCAGTTTCCGACGAGATCCTCACCAAGCCGACAATCAAGCTCAAAGACGACGTCGCCGACCCCCACGCTGAGGCAGCAGTTGGGGAGCAGGCCCCGACCCCTGGGTTCGAAACCCTGGCCATCATCCCTGATTGGTCCAAGGACATTTATGCGTATCTCCAGGACGCCACCCTACCATCCGACACCAACGAAGCCCTACGAATCATACGTCGGGCGAAAACCTACACTCTCATCGACAACGAGCTCTACAAACGCAGTCCTAGTGGCGTCATCCAGCGCTGCATCCCTCAAGCGGAGGGTCTGCGCCTTCTCGACGACATTCACTCGGGGATTTGCGGGCATCATGTTGCCCCAAGGACCCTAGTTGGCAAAGTTTTTTGCCAAGATTTCTACTGGCCTATAGCAGTCTCCGACGCGAAAAAGCTCGTCCGCTCCTGTAGGGATTGTCAGTTCTACGCCCGTCAGACGCATCTACCGGCCCAGGAGCTCCAGACAATCCCGATCACCTGGCCGTTTGCGGTCTGGGGGCTCAATGTCCTCGGGCCTTTTCGCAAAGCGCCCGAGGGCTTTACCCACCTATTCGTCGCGGTTGACAAGTTTACCAAGTGGATCGTAGCAAAGTCGACCCCTTGCATCAGCTCAGGTCGAGCCATCGAGTTCATCCACGACATCATCTTCCGCTTTGGAGTCCCAAACTCCATCATCACCGACAACGGAACACAATTCACCAGAAACGTCTTCCGAGAGTTCTGCGAGGAGCATCATATCAGGCTCAATTTCGCCTTCGTCGCCCACACAAAGACTAATGGGCAAGTGGAACGTGCCAATGGCATGGTGCTCCACGAACTGAAGCTTCGGATCTACGATTACGTCGAGCAATCCGCCGGGCGGTGGGCCAAAGAGCTCCCGTTCGTGTTGTGGGGCCTGCGAACTACCCCCAACAGAACCACATGATTTACTCCTTTCTTCATGGTGTTCGGGGCCGAAGCCGTTTTGCCAACCGACCTCGACTACGACTCCCAAAGGATCAGAGCCTACGACGAGCAGAGGTCGGAAGAGGCGCGGTAGGACGCCCTGGACCAGTTGGACGAGGCGCGCGACGTGGCCATACTTCGGTCAGCCAAGTATCAGCAAAGCCTTCGACGACTACACGCACGACGCGTCAAGGGTCGGGCCCTCAAATTCGGCGACCTTGTGCTCAAGGGAGTGCAGGACAAGAGGGATCACCACAAGCTGCCCCCCCCGTGGGAAGGACCATATGTGATCAAGCGAGTCCTGTAGCCTGGCACGTACAAGCTGGCGACAGAGGACGACGCTGAGCTTGTTCACGCCTGGAACATCAAAAATTTGCGTCGTTTTTACGCATAATAAAGCTATTCAAATCTCTATGCATCTCATTTATATCTTATCCGCTAACTGTGTCTTTGGCAGTGAAGTGTAGTCAGCTCACCTACACTCCTCTGCCCAGGGGCTATCATAGGTGTCCCACCCGAAGATCGAAGCGACCGACCTGAAGATCATAAGGCTCTGTGCCTCGTTAGCCTAAACTAAGGTCCTGCACCTTAGTCTCGAAAGGACTCCGCGTCCTGGCGATTGGCTCAATGCCTCGCCATTACTAAGGCTCGACGCCTACCGCGTTCCCTCAGGGACCGACCCCTTGACTCGTGACTCGGTGCACGAGTGACTCAGCCTGACTCTCGCGGACTATGAACATTTTCATTCAAAGCAATCATTGCGGCTAACGGTCCGACCCGGTGTCGGTGACGCTCTACGGTCCGAGCCCGACACTCGACCCTACGAGCTATACCCAACCCAGTCGCTTGACCAACGCCCAACGGAACGCAAAGAACAATGCGAAACGCTTGACGTCAGAAAGAGTCGGAAACATAAACAACCTCGCGAATGAGTGAAGTCCACAAATGTCATTACAAGCTGCAAGCAAGAACATCTAAAGAGGAGGCAGGCGACCGAAGCGCTCATTCATCAGGGTCGACCGGAGGAAGCAGCTGATGATCTCCTGCGTCTGAGGCTTGGAGTCCTCAAAAAGCTTCGTCGATGCCTCACTCGACATCCCCGAGGCGAAACCCTCAGCAATGCGCCCAAGGTCAGCGTCGGGATAATGGGACCGAAGGTGCGCCAGCGTCAATGACGCTCCGTCCCGCAGAGCGACGAGCAACTCGGTGCGGATCAGCCCCGGCAGCATCTCCAGCACACGGGATGCCCGCTCCACCGACACGCTCGCGTCTCGAATGTCCTCGAACACTTCGTGCACCAGCGTCCGGACCGACCATAGCAGCTCCGAAGCTCCACAGACACGCCTGCATCTCAAAATTTCAGGAACCAACCACCCTAATAAACTAACAAGTCCACTTGTTACTTACTCTCGTGATCTTTCTGTGCAGCCTCAGTGGCCGACCGCTCATTAGCCAAGTCTCGTTGAAGCTGAGCCGTCGACGCCTCAAGCGAAGCAAACAGCTCCTGCAGCTTCGCAAGTTTCGCCTTGTACTTCCTCACCTCGGCCTCCAACACACCGAGGCGAACCTCTGAAGTATCACGGCTTTCAAGGGCAAGGCGGCACAGCTCTTCCGACCGCTCCAACGCACCGTCGGTCGCCTCCTTGACCTCCTCAGCCAAGTGTGTCCGGTCCTTCAGCTCCCGGATTTCCCAGGTGCTACGGCCGGCCCGCTCTTGGAGTTCTGTGCGGTCCAACACGTCAGCGAAAAGCAATTGGTTGAACATTTTTTAGCTAGCAAACTGCAAAGTTACTTACTCGCGCAGGTCTGGCGTAACATTTTGACCTCCTCGCCGAGGCTCCTCCTCTCGATGTGCAACCGAGTGATCTCCATTTGGAGCTCTTGGCTCTTTATTTCGGAGTTCTCAACGCGTCTTTCGGCTTCCCTAGGGCGAGGAGTCGATCGGCGGCTAATTTCTTGGCCTCATCACGCTCGCCACGGGTCCGTGCAAGCTCACGGTGCAACGCCTCGACCTCCGTTTGGACGAAACCTTGCGGAGGCTGGCGAAGCGCCCTTTCAAGGGTCCCCTGCAAGACCCGATAATCAGGTTCATACATAATACTCAAAACTTAAAATATTAAAACTTACCAGGCAGAGCGCTCCATAGGGATCGGCCATGGTCTCCTAGAACTCTTCCAAGCACTTCTTGGCGTTTTGCATATGAGTGAGCGCCGAGGAGACCCACTCGCCCCCCGAGCACACCTGGTCGTACAGGAACCACCAAGAGTCCCAGGCGGCCTCATTGGAAGTTGAAGGACCAGGTGTCGGCTGGTGTCTCGACGAAGTTGACAGGGAGGGGTCCGGTCTCCACCTTGAAATCCGGGGCCGCCCCGTGTCCTCCCGTCGACCAAGAGCCACCGAAGGCTGCGCCGCCACCACCCACGCCGCTGGAGTGGCTTCAGTGGTCGGCGGCGACGCAAGTACTGCTGGCGCCGACGACTCCCTTGGAGTTGGCGGCGCGGTCGAATCTCTCGTCCCCGCGCCAGGGGATGGCCCGGCCTGTCTTTCCGTGGAACGACGGCGCTTGGAGGCACCGTCGTCTCCTCCCCAACTTCTACATCCTCGGTGACAGGGCTCGAGGGCAGTGGAACATCAGTCTCGGCCTCAGCGGCCATGGGTTGTCCCACGTCCCTCTCGACCTCTTCGCCCGAGAGTCCCTCCTGATCCCCCTTGGCCTCCGTGCTCGGGGGTTGCACCTGTTCTTCCCCCCGCTCTTCCGCGGTCTCGGTCGTGAGCACTACACGAGACGGGGATGGTGAAGAATGCGTCGCCGACTGCGCCGATCCAGCAGCAGGCGACCCTTCCTCGGGCGCGCTCCCCGCCACGAAGGCCTGCGGCGCGGCGAGAGAAGAAGGGGCACTGCAAAATACAACCAAAATGTCAAGCACTTCAAAACATTAAGTAAAATATCTGATTAAATCAAAATACAGAAACTCACCGGCGCGACACCCGGATGGAGAAGGGCAGGCTCCCGCCTGGCGAAATTCCCCCGACCCTGGCGACCGCAGGCATGGTCAGAGTTGGGGGATTAGAGGAACCAGATTCCTCTGTCTGTGCTTTTTTCGCAGGCGGCCCCTCGGCGCTCTCCGCATCCCTCGCCCTCTGACGACGAAAGCGCTCAGTGAGCGGCATATCGTCCGAAGAGTCAAAATCTGGCGGAGCGGCGGCCAGAGTCGCCCGTGCCGAGCTCACGGCCGGAACCTTTCCCGACACAGCTGCGGCAATGGACCGTCGGGCCGAGGGAGGCGACCAATCACCCCCAGTGGACGGCGACGATGAAGACTCGGAAACAAAAATCTCCGGAGTGGCCAGCACATCGGCCGAAGCAGTCGGTAGAGCAGCCGAAGCAGCTGGCACAACGGTCGAAACAGTCGGCACAGCGACCGGGGCGGTCGGCATCATGACCGACACAGTCGAGGTAACGGCCACCGCGGCCGGGACGGTCGGTGCGGTCACAGGCGTCGAAGGAGACGCCAGCCCAGTCGAGGGCTCGGCGACGGCAATACTGGGGCCGACTCCTAGATCCGGAGATCCAGCGCCTAGTACAGCCAGGACGCTGACTTCTTCAGCCGGCACCACCACAAGCGCCGGCGCATGTGATGGAGGAATGCCCTCCTACGAAACATGGATAAGCATTCCAATCTCGCCAATACCTTTATCACATAAACTAACAAATGCAGGTAAAACGACTTACCAGCTGATCCGCCTGATGCTCGGCATCCAGAGGGGCCGGTCCTCCGCTCGCATCAGCAAGAGCGTCGCCCTTCAAAAGGCGCGAGAGGCGTTGCCTCACGCCGTCCTCCGATACCTCCGACTGGAGGATCTCCCGCATCGTGTCGAACCGCCCGGCGTAGTCGCACATGAGCCGGGCGCGGAGGCGGAGCAGTTGAACACGACACCGAACAAAGGTGTCGATGAGCCGCGCCCCAGTCAGGCCCACGTCGTCCAACTCGGCCATCCAAACAAGCAAGTCCTCGATCCCGGCCTCCTGCGCGTCGCTGAGCCTGGCGTTACACGAGTCCAAGACCACTGGCGGCTCGAGACTGAACGCTGGCAGTTCGGGGGCGGTGTTCTCGATGTAGAACCACCCCTCGTGCCATCCCTTCAGGGAGTCCTTCAATGGTATGTTGAAGTACTCTGACGATTATTTCGGAGGCAAATCCTCGCGCCACCAACAGCGCGGACCGCGCCGCCTTCCTTCTGAGGCTGCACGGGGAAGAAATACCTCCGCAAGTCGAAGTGGGGATCGATCCCCAAGTAGGCCTCACACAGCGTGACGAAGGCCGAGATCTGCAGGACGCCGTTGGGGTTGAGATGGTGAAGACACACGCCGTAATACTCTAGCAAGCCGCGGAAGAAGTTCGACGACGGCAACATCAGACCGCGCTCGTGGAACTCCACGAAGCTGACAATTTCGTTGGCGCGGGGCGCCGGAACGGCCTCGCGGTATGACGAAGGCCATCACCCCGTGTCCCTCAGAGGAAGCACTCCAAGCCCCACCGAGGCGGTGAGGATGCTCTCCGAAACGGTGGATGCTTTCCACTGGGCGGCCATGAAGACGAAGAGCAAGCGCAAGGAAGACTAGGAGCACTACGCGTGGTTGTTTGAAACCAAGATGACGAAGACCGAAAGGCAAACCACCCTTCTTTTAGGCGCCAATGCGCCGGTTCGACGCACCCCGATTGTGGGCGCCCGAACCAACGCACCGATCGTCACTCAGTGACGAGGGGGTCCGTAAGCGCTCGCAGTTAATGCCTGGCAACAGTACCTCCGATGGGACCTACGCAACGCGAACCGTCGTGCATTCTCGGCCGCACGATAGGCCGATCCAACCGCCCAGAGCGACCGGTGGTTACAATTCCTAGACGCCGCTTCCGTCGTCCACCTAGAGGCGACGGAGCTGTCCGATCATTGGGACCGTGACCAATGATCCGTTACTAACGCCGTGAACCGATTCACGGGTCGGGAAGAACGAAAGGTCGGGCGAGCCCTCGACCGGCCCGACAGCTGTCCGAGACGCGGATCATGGGAAGACTGGCCCGACCGATCCAACCTAGGCGTTATGCCGATCATGAGCAGAGGCCAGCCAGACCGGCCCAATCTAGGCATTTTTTCTGGCACTAGGCTAATGACAAAAATTAGCTTCCGACCGACCTCTGCAGTCGGGAATTGCCTCCACGACGCTTCAGCCCACGACCGACCTTTCGAATCACTCGGGGGCTCGGGGGCTAAGCCCTATGGGTGCTCGCGCGCCCCCGTTGGATCAACCATCAACGATTGATGGTCGGCACAACGCCTCAGCCCACGACCGACCCTTCGGATCGGTCGAGCGCTCGGGGGCTGCGCCCTATGGGCCCGCTCGCGCGCCCCCGTAGGATCAACCATCAACGAGTGATGGTCGGCACGATGCTTTAGCCTATGACCGACTCTTCGGATCGCTCGGGGGCTCGGGGGCTAAGCCTTACGGGAGCGCTCGCGCCCCCCCGTAGGATCAACCATCAACGAGTGATGGTCGGCACGACGCTTCAGCCCACGACCGACCCTTCGGATCGCTCGGGGGCTCGAGGGCTACACTCTACGGGCGCGCTCGCGCGCTCCCGTAGGATCAGAACAAGCTTCGAAGATGGACCGCCCAGTGCCGCCTCAACAGAGGTTGCAAATGGCGCAGGGCTCAGGGGCTACTGTTGGGATAATATACCCCGAGTATCTACAGATCATCTTCTACAGCACGGCCCACCTGCGGCCCGCGACCCCTCAACGGCCCACCAAAAACTTCACAAAGGCGGCCCGGCTGCAGCAGTCGGGAAGCCTCGCCAACCCCGAAGCCGAGGCGGGTGCAATCACCCCGACCCTCAGGGGTCGAGACCCGAGCTAGCGGTCGGGACTCGCCCGCCGACCGCCACGAAGCAATCATTACTCCAACAATCATGCCGATTCAAAATCCATGACGACGTATAGTTCCGCAGAGAAGATAACCATTTCGTAAGGTTCTGCAACTACCTGGCTGAACGAGAAACAACCACCGGGCGATAAAGCTGAACAGTAAAGCAATCTTGTTCCCCCACAGTGAACAAAGGTACGAACGGAGGGCGCCGATCGTCTGCCCCGAACGCCAGAGAGCATGATTCACTTAAGACCATGGCCCCACCTGTCAAGAGGACATCTATTTTCGTAGGCGGCAAGATGCTCAAACCATAGTCCGATCAAGACAACCCAAGTCCGGCCCTATAAAAGGGGCACCCGAGAAGTAAAAAAAAGAAAAAAGAGAGAGAGAAAGAGCAAGAAAGAGAAGAGAAAGGCAATACGTAGAGAAAAGATACACATCACCACTTGTAAATCACTCCCACTACGTGAGCTTGGGACTCTCGGATCCGTCCGGAGCCCTTCTGCATTCTACTTTCGTGTTCTTGAGATTCATGCGGCCGATCTCTCGTTCCTGGACGTAGAGTATTACGCCTCGAGGCGACCCGAACCAGGTTAACCTTTGAGTCTCGCTTGTAGACTAGGCCATTTGATTCTGAAAACGCACGATCCCCCATCCGATCGTATAAATTTACTGTGCCGATGTACGAAACACCGACACTATTAGATAGACACAAAATGAGCTAAGTTAAATATATTAATGTTCTAGTGCGTTATCTTATAATCATATATTAGTGCAGTAACCCTATAGTTTTTTTATGAAATAAAATTGTAGAGTACTTTGATATCTACAATGCAGCTTCCAAATGAAAATGATCCAGTAGAAGTTGAGAAACAAATACTTTTCTGCTTTTAGACTGCTTAAAATCAATGTTTGTATTGAATTACAGAAACAACATTAAAAAAAACTGTAACTACGAGCAAAAGGTCATAGATGAATATACTACCACAGGTGAATTAACTTATAATTTTATAAACTGAAATATTTTTATTTTCCATATATTTGGATCAAATGACACTAAAGAAAAATGTTTTTTACTTACAAAGGTACTTGGTCACTATATGTATAATATTATCCACTATAGCTATTTTTTCGCTAAAAACCTTGGTCGCACTTTGGTTGCTAAAACCTCGTCACAATATGTCTATAGTGATTAATAATTATATATATTAGTCATTAAAATTATATAGCAACAAAAGAACCCATGGTAACTAAATACATTTAGCAACCAATGAACATATACATTGGTTGCTAAAAATCTATGTCCACAATAAAAACCTCTTGGTCACTATTTAGCAAGTTTTGGTGACCAAATTTCTTGGTCACTAAAATTGTGACTAAAGCTCCATTTTTTATTTTTTTTTGTAGTTGTGAGGTGCTTTTTCCTTTCATTTGGTCAGATATTGGTACAGCTCTAAAACATAAGAAAATAAAATATAAATACATGAACACATAAATATATGCATACAGCAGTGATATGTACTTAATTTGTCACATGATTTACTCTTTTTCCACTGGTCAAACAACAGTATCGCATCTTTTTTTCACCATTAGGATGTTTGGCTGCTCGCCACCTACGAAGCATCCCTCCAGCGCAGCAGCACCTGCGCCTGCCAGATGCAACGCCGCTGTTGTCGCCGAGTCGAACGGATGGTGAGCGCAGGTTAACAGATTCGATTGGAAAGTCAAACCTATGTGCTTTGAATTTTAAATCCATCCACTTGTATTGATCGTTTCAAACTTTTCAAAGCGATACCCCCTCTTCATTTTAATTGTCATATATTCCAGTATTAAAATTTACTTTTTAAATATATTTATCATTTTTACTTTCAATACACCTTTCCTTATTTCCAATACACATTCTCTTTCTAATATATCTCTGTCTCTATGTCTCCTCTTCATTTTTTGTATACAATATTTCTTTTTCTCCCTCCATTCTTAAATTGAGATCGCCATTGACTTCTAACGTCAACTTTAATCATTTGTCTTATTTAAAAAAATTTGTTTAAATGTGTAAAATTTGAAGTTGTGATTCAAATAACTCTATAATGATATATCAAATTATAACAAAATATATGATATTTATATAAAAAATTAATAAGACAAATAGTTAAGGTTGATGTTAGAAGTCAACAGCGACATCAATTTAGGAATGTAGAGAGTATACCAAAAGCGGGATTGTCAAATTTGTTTTTCAATACAAGGGGAGGTTTGTCTACAACACATCATGATTGTGACTCTTGGTCTGTACCACACCGCTCGTTTTAATTTTGTCCAGTGACATCGAAATGATTTCTTTTTCATAGCACACTATATTCGGTACTTCAACTTTTTAGCAGCCGTAATGAGAGATATAAGAGAAAAATGTGTGAATACTCTTGAACCTGAGCACTTCCACTTTCTTTTGATCCCATGCTATGTTCATATCAATCTAATTAAATCTTCATCCTGAGCCTTCACACAACCAATCAATCGCGTATATCTAACAAGATAGATCATGCACTAGATGGTGAGAATTCGGATGATGACCGCACCAGATGATACATGTCTCAAGTTAAAAAGACACTCACAATTTTTTCTTCTCTTTCTCTCTCATCTTGGTTACTAAAAAGGTTTAAATAATTAACACATTGTGATACAAACAAAAAACACAATTTTACAGTGTCTTTAAAATAAAATTAATACATGTAGTGTGATCTGAACAAAATAACTAATAGATGGTGTCCCGCAGAGAAATTTTTCAATACAAATAAGAGGGAATATTACAGTTCAGTCGACCCTCCTTTTTTCAACTAGTACCTATGAAGGTCTTCGGTACCCCTACGCGATGTTATACTCTAAATACTCTGCTAGGCTCACAATGCTCAGACTGACATCTTTCGTAATTTAAGCCATCTTGATCTGAGCAACCCACTTGAGCCTCATCAGTTTTTAATCGGTAAAGTAGGTTTGCTGTCCCCCAACGGATCCCATGCGCAGAGATGTGTGATTCGGTCCTTCATTCCATCCGAGACGGGAACTGGCTACAACCTACACGCGCAGACATGTGGGGCAGTACGTGACTGGTGGGCACCTACTGGCCCAACTATCAGTGATGGTGTCCCTCTGACTTAATGTTAGAGGAACCTCACGCACCTAGCAGTTGTTAAACCATCGATATGTACGTTAATACTTGAGTCAATAAAGGGTATCGGTTCTTTTCTTTCATTCGGACGTGGTACTGTGGTAGTAATTCGCTCGCACAGGTAAGGCCCCCGTTCTAATCCTCCTTTCGCTTTTCCTGTGCATTACTAACCAGTACCACTATCTTAACAGATCCATCCACTGATCCACACGGCACACAGCGAAGAGGATAGTGATGGAGGCGACGGCACTGAGCGTGAGCAAATCTGTGCTGAATGGAGTGCTCGGCTACGCCAAATCTGCCATTGCCGAGGAGGTTGCTCTGCAGCTTGGTGTACAGCGTGATCAGATTTTCATCAGGGATGAGCTCGAGATGATGAAGTCTTTCCTCATGTCAGCGCACGAGGAGAGAAACGAGCACATGGTGATCAACACCTGGGTGAAGCAGGTCCGTGATGTCGCCTACGATGTCGAGGACTGCCTCCAGGAATTCGCGGTGCGTCTCAGGAAGCCATCCTGGTGGTATTTCCCTCGCATGGTGCTAGATCGATGTCGTGTGGCCAAGCAGATGAAGGAACTAAGAGCCAAGGTTGAGGATGTCAGCCAAAGGACCATGCGCTATCACCTCATCACGGGATCTGCACCCAAGGTGGAGAATGCTGCTGACAAGTCCAGCTCGACAGGTGCAGCAACAATGTTTGGCATAGAGGAAGCACGGCGTCATCAAGATAAAGCAAAACTGCATCTTGTTCAGCTCCTCAGCAGTAATAGCAAGGACCTTAGAGTGATTGCAGTCTAGGGAACTGGTGCTGCATTCAAGGAGACGGCAGTTATCAAAAGCACCTTTGACGACCCCAAGATTCAAAACAAGTTTGAATGCCGCGCTTGGATTAAGATGATGCATCCTTTTAGTTTAGCAGAGTTCCTGCAAGGCATTCTAAGGCAGTTCTGTACAAACTATTTTCGAGGGGCGGATGAGATGCATGATGAATCAACCCGGGTGGCCCAAGTTCTGAGGCGGACAGGGAAGATGAAGCAAGATGAATTGGTGCAGGAGTTCAAGAGTTACATTAATAACAAGAGTTACCACGATTGAGGAGTGGGATCTCTTTGAGGCTTGCTTGTCGAACAACAAGGGCAGCGGAATCATTGTCGGCACAGAGCAAGTTGAGGTTGCAACCTTATTGTGCATCGGGCAAGAATGTGCAGCACTAGAGCACAAGCAATTATCCTCTGACCATGATCTGTTTGCTGTCTACAGAAGGGTAGCATTCATAGTCCTTCGCACAACTAAAGCTTACTCTTGTCTGGTCCTGGTTCAACTTTTTGGGACATTAAATTCTTTGTGAAACCATTCAATTTGTTTTATAAATTGAGAATATCTTCTGTTCTTTTTGTGGTTACCAAATCACTCCATTGCTTCAAGAAACGATAGCTATTTCTATAAATGGAAGAACTGATAGCTATTATTTCTTCTAGGCATAAGCCACGTGTAAACAACCTATTTATCCCTTTGACCACCAAACAAAATAATGGCTCAATTTACCTCCACAAACTATTTGAATATGTTACCTATAATGGAGCAGCTTTAACATCAGGCAAGAAGAAACCTAAAAATAGCCAGCCTCCTATTAGAGGACTTGTATTTTTTTACGGTATCCCGTCTACCCTAGTCAATCCAGTCACAAAAATGTGTGAATTTGGTAATGTGAATTTACAGCTGTGTTCGCATTTTAATAGAAATATAAGTTCTTTAGTACATAATAAGTTTGTATGTTTTAGTATAAATATAGTTTCTTCAATATATTACAGCTATGTTCACAATATGATTGATTTAAACATTAATCTTGATCTGTGATGGATGTTTATAGTTTGTCAGTCATTCTCGTATCATGAAGGATTAAATTTTTTATTAAATATTTAAAGTACTTTAATTAGATGATCATTCTTTGCTTGTATTTAGGATTCTCAAGTTGGGACGACTTTAAATGGGTCAATGTCTAGCTCAAACCAGGAAACTAGCAGCAGTAACACTTCAATGGACAGAAAGAATCACTCGCGCGGATACAATTCTTGCTGCTTTTAAGGAATCTCTACTCATAGGACGAGAGAATGAAAAAAAAATGATATCATCAAACTTATTTCAAATGAAAATAGTCAACAACTTGAGGTGATTATTGTTTATGGTATGGGAGGTATTGGTAAGACCAGTATAGTCAAAGATGTATACCAGAGCCAAGAGCTAACTGGCATGTTTCAGAAGCGTGCTTATGTCACAGTTATGCATCCTTTCAATCTTGAGGATCTCCTTGAAAGTTTAATTATGCAGCTGGATACTGAAAGTTCTGGAACAAATAGAGTGGAGGGTTTGATTGGCAAACAGACAAAGCAACAGTTACAGCAGTTATTGGCTAACCTTCTAAATGGAAAGAGGTACTTAATTGTTTTTGATGATCTATTGTCAACGACTGAATGGGATGCCATAGCACAGTGTTTGTCTACAACGGAAATAACGGAAACATCAAGTCGGATCGTAGTCACTACGAGGATAGAAAAAATTGCTCTGCATTGTTCGAAGAATATTAAAGAAAATGTCTATAAGCTCGAGGCTCTGAAAGCCAATGATGCATGTGACCTCTTAACAAAAAAGGTACTGATAGCATATTACATGCTCCATTTGTTTCAGTTAAAGAACATTTTAACAATAATATATTAATATTCCTTAATCTGTTCTAAGGTATGTTACATTTTTCACCTATTTCCTAGTTTTAACACTATCACCACGTTTGCTGTTCACTTATGCTCTATGATTTGTTGTAAATATGTTTAACACTAGTCTCCACTTGCTGTTATTGATCGGTCTCTGACTAGATTTGTCGGTGTTCTGACCACCGGCACAGTACGAAATACGATCGTGGGGGTGGTGTGCCTTCGTATTTGATGTGGCCTAGTCTGCGGAAGACTTAAGAGGATTTTTACTTGGTTCGGGCCACCTCGAACGGTGTAATACCTTACATCCAGAGGGTGATTTATCTCGATGAGGGAGTATAAGGGGTCGGATTCCCTCTTCGGGAGAGGATCCGGTGGCTAGATCGTGGGTGCTCGATGCAGGTATCCGTGGGGTTGCTTGCGTGAACGGATACGCGCAAAGAGCTCTGGGCTTTGGTTTTTTTTGTGTTCATTGTTCTCCTTTTGTTTTATCGCTCCCCGGGCCCCTTTTATATAGGTGGTCCAGAGTTACAAAATGGTGAGCTCTACGTGTTTCTGCTGCCTCGTTGACAGGTGGGTCCTCCACTGGCGTCGTCATCATTCGTTACGCCCACGCACGGGCGTGGCCCATCACGTCGCACACAGCGGCAGGTACTGTAACGCCTGTTTGGCACTGTAGCGTCAGCCACAGTGCTGTCGGGTCTTGTCCGTTGACTCCCGCGGCCCGTCTGGCTCTGCGGCTTTAGCTGGAGTGTCGTTGTGGTGAAACTCGTCCCATCCCGTCAGGGCGGTTGGCCACTAGAGTTAATATGACATAACGCTGTACCTACCCCCCAGGGGTCGGTCCTTGGGGGTCGGCTCTCGGAGGTCGGCGTCACCGTGCGTCTTAGCGCGGCTAAGACTTGTCTTTCGTAGACCGTCGCCTCAGGGGTCGGACAGCGCGTTAGTGTGCCGTCATCCGACCCCTGAACTCCTTAGGGTCTTGGCCCACATGTACGAGTACGGGTCGTCAAGTACCTGGGGTACATGATTCTGACAGTAGCTCCTGAGCCTGGAGCCGTTTGCAACCTCTTGTTGAGACAGCGCTGGGCTGGTAGTCTCCGAAGTTCGTTTTGATCCTACGGGAGCGCGCGAGCGCACCCGTAGGGCGTAGCCCCTAAGCCCTCGAGCGATTCGAATGGTCGGTCGTGGGCTGAAGCGTCATGCCGACCATCATTCGACGATGGTTGATCCTACGGGGGGCGTAGCCCCCGAGCCTCCGAGCGATCCTTAGGGTCGGTCGTGGGCTGAAGCGTTGTGCGAACCGTCGCTCGTTGACGGTTGATCGCATGGATGCGTACGAGCGCGCTGTACGGGCCGAGCCCCCGAGCCTGGAGGCGATCCGAGGGGCTGGTCGCGGGCTTTATCGCCACATGTCGTTTCGACTGTTGGGGTCGAGCCGAGGTTGCTCTCGGTCTTTTGTTCGGTAAGACGCCTAGGAAGGGTCGGTTCGATGCGGTCCCTACTCATGATCAGTATCGCGCCTAGGCCAAAGGCCATGATCAACGCCTGATCGTTCGAGTTGGCCAGGTGGCCTCGGCTGTCGATCAGCCGATCGTAAGGGGGTTTCGTTTGCATGCACACGTCGTTCCGACCGTCAGGGTCGAGCCGAGGTCGTTCTCGGTCTTTCATTCGGAGAGACGCCTAGGGCGGGCCAGTTCGATGCTGTTCACACCCATGATCAGCATCGCGCCTAGGTCGACAGCTATGATCAGTGCCCGAATGTTCGAATTGGCCAAGTGGCCTCGGCTGTCGGTCAGCCAATCGTGGAAAGCTTCATTCGCATGCTCTTCCTTATTCGGACTCACCGTGACGGTCACGGGAATCGGACGGCCTTCGCGCCTCCACGTGGAGGGCGATCGGACCGCTTGTGAATCTCAATCGCCGGTCAATCCGGGCGGTTGGTTTGAAATCGAATGGACAGCATCGAGGATGCGGCGGTTCGAGCGCCTGCGTCACGTCATCTGCTAGTCGTACTCTGGCAGCCGTCTTGTCAGAGTAACATTGGCGCCCCGGCGTCGCGGATGCAGCGAGGTGTGGCCCAGGCCTGCTCGTCAGCGAGTCGGGTGCGAACGGCTTGGGTGCGCGTCGGGGCACGAGCCCACGACCGCGCAGTTACTCCCACGATCGACCGTGGGCGGCGCAGTAACTGTGCGGGCCGTTTAAAAGGAAAGGTGCAGCAACTTCGCGTTTTCACCCAACCTCCTCGCTTCGTCTTGAGCCTTATGTCGCGCGCGAGAGCTCGTTTGCTCCGCCCTTCGCCTTAGCGTTGTTAGGTTCGACGATCGTCGTCATTTTCGTCAGTGTTCTCCCTCCTCGTCGCCATCTTCGCGATGTCTGAGTGGGAGCCCTCGGCCATCGACGACGCCTTGCTCGCGAGGTGGAGCGTTGTCGGGATGATCCCGTCGAGGGAGTCGGCCGGCTGGGTGGGCGGCTAGGGCCATGTCGTGCCCGCGCCGCTGCCAGGGAAGATCGTTAGCTTCCTGGCCTACCACGAGCGTGGGCTAGGATTGCCAGTCTCGAGCTTCTTTCGAGGCGTCCTCAATTAGTACGGCGCTCGGCTTCACCAGCTTGCGCCGAGCGGGGTCCTCCACGCCTCCGTCTTTGCGACGCTTTGCGAGGTGTACCTGGGCATCCAGCCCAACCTTCTACTATGGAGGTACTTCTTCCTCGCCACTCTCCAGACGTCGAAGGAGACCGAGGTCGGCAAGCGCATCGGCAATGTCAGCATTTGGCTCCGGTCCAGGGAGTCTCTAGAGTATATCGAGGTCGACCTGAAGACCTCGTTGAAGGGCTGGAGAAAGTCCTGGTTCTACATCGACAATGTCGACCCCCAGCACCCACCCTTCGAGCACCGGGTGCCTGAAGTGATCGTGTCGTGGAAGTCGAAGCTCTCGGCGGCCGAGGTCGAGTCGATTCGGCCGCATCTAGAGGCGATCCGGCGCTTGCGAGATCAGGGGTTGACTGAGACGACGGTCTTCGACGTCGCCATGCGACGTCGGATCATGCCGCTGTGCCGCCGAATGCACAGCATCGGCGAGTACGAGGGACCGGACGACGAGACCTGCGAGGTGCACGGCCGGCCTCTCTCAGACAAAGGCGTCCTCGCCCAGACCTCGACGGTTTCCAAGACGCCGAGGGCAGCCTCAACCGGGGCCCCGTCCCCTCAATAGGGACTACCGCCAGCTGGTAAGTGTGGAGTTTCGTGTCGTGGTAGTTATTGTCGTATGGAGTTCATCGTTGCCGTGTTCATGGTCCGCCGAGGGCCACGGCTTCGACCGAGGCCGCGACTAGCTCCGCTGTCGCGCCGCAGCAGAGAGTCGGGTCCAGTCCTACGGCAGCGCCGAGGGCGAGGAGGACCAGCAGAAAGCGGAAGGCGAAGTCCGGGTTCCTGGACTATCTGTCCAGCGGCTCGGGGCCTGCGGCTGCGGTCGCGAAGCCGGCGGTGAGGTCGTCCCGCGCCCTGAGGATCGAGAGCAACTCGACGGCGGGCCAGGGCATGGCCACTTTGGCGGAGGCGACCGCAGCGACAGCAGCTGAAGAGTCCGATCCCTTCGAGGGTCTCAACTCCTCGTCTGACGAGCAAGGGCGAGAGGAGGAGGGATCGGCGACGAAGAGGGCGAGGGTCGACCCCCTGGAGGCGGTGGCTGTAAGCTTCGAGAGTCCGGTCGACTCCCCGCCTTGGACGTCCGAGGCAGCCATGG
>BCLH01000367.1:26171-65376 GCA_001602315.1 Zoysia pacifica
CGCCGGGGAGGTCGCGCTCCCAGCCCCCGAGGCCCGGGTCGGGATCGAGGAGAAGCCCGCGGGGTCGGACGCCGTGGAGGCTCGCCAAGAGGCGGCGTTCGAGGGCTCGGGCAGGGCGACCACCGCAGGCGAAGAGGTTGGTGAGGGAGCTGTTCGTGGCTCCCCGACTGCCGTGGAGGGTCGGGTGGCGGTCGAAGAGAAGGCGGACTCCTCCCCCACGCTCGACGCTGGTGAAGCCGAGGGGGCGGAGCTACCGATGCCGTCATCGACGACGGCGCCTTCCGAAGGTGCCGCGGCTTCATCATCCTTAGCTGCGCTAGTTGCTTGGCGCGGCCTGAGCGAGACGGCCCTCGGCAAGATGCCGGAGGTCATTGAGGCGTCGGTGTCCACCGAGGCCGCTGGCGGGTCTTGCGAGCTGGCAGCACCAACCGCCGCTTGGACGATCCCCGGGAGGGGGCCTCTTCTGCTTGAAGGGGCCGCTGACGAGTTCGGCTACCTCATGGACTGGGTGGGCGGCGCCCGGGCGCTCAACATGAGGCTAGCCGCCGGCCTCCGTCAACTGTTGGGGGTCGCTGAGGAGGTCGACGCCATTTTTGATGAGGCGCACTTCATCGAGTGCCGAGTGAGTTTTCGAATTTAGCATCTCTCGTTTTTTATTTCCGTAGGCTTTGGGCTGATAGTCCCTTCGCAGGACAATCTCCTTGCCGCCTTGGGTCGGCCCCCATGTGGATTCGCTTTCCAATCTGAGGTTGACGCCTTGCGGGAGGAGTTGGGGAAGGCTCGGGCCGAGGCTGGGGAGACTGTGGCCGACCTGCAGTTCCAGCTCCACGCAGCCCAGGAGTCGGCCCGCGTCGCCCTCGAGGAGGCAGACAAGGCGCGCGTGGAGGCAGCGGCCTCCAACCCCCGGGCTAGCCAGGTTGCGGCGGCCCTCGAGCAGGCCAACCGCACGGTCGTCGATAAGTCGAGTCGTGTTTGTCCGACTTCGGGGTCGGATTTTAACTTGCGGTGTTGCAAGGCTTCATCGTCAAGCCGCCGAGGACGACACCGAAATGCGGCGCCTGGGGCTCCATCAGCACACAAAGGGGGCCCGCTTGACCTTGGAGCAGACGGTCCGCGTCGTCAAGGAGGAGCACGATCGTGCCTTCGAGCAGGTCGACCTCCTGAAATCGGAGCGGATCGTGCTCCAATCCGGGGTCGAGTAGGCGACGGCAGAGCTCGAGCGGATTCGCCAAGGGGCCGCTGGAGTCCACGAGGAGCTCTCGACGACCCAGGTCCGGAACGAGCGGCTTCGAAAAAGCCTCGACCGGGCGGGGCAGGCCGCCGAGGCCGTCGAAAAGGAAGGAGACGATAAGGGCGGACCCCTTTTTATTCTGCTCCAACGTTCGGAGTCGCTTTGCTGACGGTCTTGATTGCAGGATCGGCGGGCGAAGTTCAAACCCTGAGGTCGGCGGGTTTGAATCTTCTGAGGAAGTTGTACTCCGACGCGCTGGACTCCGTCTCGACGAGGGTCCTCATGCACGCCCTGCATCAGCTTCCAGGAGTCGTCGATGTCGTTATGAGGGCGCTGGAGGACGGGTCCGCGACAGCCCTAGTCCTGGCCTGCTCCCACTATCCGAACGCGGACTTCGGCAAGGTCGTCGAGGGCTTCGCGTCCAGCTACTCGGACGAGTAGCTGGAGCCTGGGGCGAAGGCCGTCGCTGACTTCAGGACGGAGAACTTCTTGCCCGAGCGGTTCAGCTCGTTCCCCTATGTATAGAATTAGGTTTGTAAAAAGCGTCATGTAATGAAAGATATCGATTGAGAAATCATCATTGCATGAACAAATTCGAGTTTCCAACCCCTCTTCGCTCCTTGCGACTTGTCGCGCTTCGCTGGGCATCAATCAAACGAATAGGTCGAGTGTAGCTCGTAGAGTCGGGTGTCGGGCCCAATACAGTCGTAGAGCGTCATCGGCTCCCAATCGTTGATAGTATAGCTGCGGAGAGGATTCGAAAAACGTGCGCACAGTTTATCGCATTCGGGGATCACCCGCGAGCTCAACGCGGGCAGGGGATCCGATCCCGAAGAAACAAAACGGGGATCCGACCCAGAGAAAATAAAGCGGGGATCTGACCCCGGAGAAAACAAAGCGAAGCGCGGACTCAAGTTTCTGACCCCTTTCGCTGCTTGTGGCTGCTTTTTCGCGTCTCGTTGGACATCAATCACACGAACGAGTCGAGTATAGCTTGTAGGGTCGGGTGTCGGGCCCGATATAGCCGTAGAGCGTCATCGGCTCCCGATCGTTGATAGTGTAGCCGCGAGGAGACTTCAAACGAAAAGCGCGCGAAGGTTATCGCATCTGGGATCGCCCGCGACCTCGGCGCGTGCCGGGGATTCGACCTCGAAGAAACGAAAACGAAGTGCGAGTCAGCGAAAAAATGAGACGACGTAAAAGGTCAACGAGGAGCGGTGCCTTTGTACAAAAAATCGAAAAGAGACGAGCAAGGTTGGACATTTCGACGCTCGAGAGGGCGGAGGTAAGTAGCCCCCAGGTGCGGCGTGTGACCGAGACGGCCATGGTTCGCAACCCAAAAACGACAAGTGGGAGTAAGTTGCAAGAACTTAGCTATTTTTATTAGGTGTAGAACCTTCGGAGGCTCTCGATGTTCCATGCGTTCTCGAGCTCTCGGCTATCTTCGGTGGCTAGCTTGTAAGCACCGGGCCTTAAGACGCGTTTGATTACAAAGGCTCCCTCTCAGGGGGGCAACAGCTTGTGTTGGTCGGCTTTTGTTTGCACCCTTCTCAGCACCAGATCTCCCACGTTCCGCGCCCAACCCTTGACACGTCGAGCGTGCAGTCGCCGTAGTTTTTGCTGATATTTGGCGGATCGTAGGAGGGCGACTTCGCGCGTCTCTTGCAGCTGGTCGAGAGCATCTTGCAGCGCGTTCCGTGTCCTTTCCTCGTCGTAGGCTCGGACTCGTGGAGAGTCGTAGTCGAGGTCGGTCGGCAGCATCGCTTCTGCTCTGAACGTCATGAAGAGCGATGTGAACCTGGTAGTTCCGTTGGGGGTCGTTCGTAGACCCCAGAGGATTGACGGAAGTTCGCTGACCAATCGTTCGGCCGCCTGCCTAACGGAGTCGTAAATCCGTGGCTTCAACCCTTGGAATATCATTTCGTTGGCCCGCTCGACCTACCCATTTGTCCTTGGGTGCGCCACGGAGGCGAAGTCCAGGCGAATGTGGTACTCGTCGCAGAATTCTCAGAATTGTTGGCCGGTGAATTGTGCCCCATTGTCGGTGATGATGGAGTTCGAAACCCCAAACCGACAAATGATGTTGCGGATGAAACTGACCGCCCAGGTTGAAGTGATCTTGGGCACCGGCTCGGCCTCAATCTACTTGGTGAATTTGTCCACACCGACAAAAAGATGGGTGAAACCGCTGGGTGCCTGCTTAAACGGTCTGAGGATGTCGAGTCCCCAGACAGTAAAGGGCCAAGCGATTGGAATCATCTGGAGCTCCTGGGCTGGCAGGTGCATCTACCGAGCGTAGAACTGGTAACCTTGGCAGGTTCGGACTAGCTTTTCGGCGTCAGCCACTACCGTCGGCCAGTAGAAACCTTGGCGGAAGGCCTTGCCGACTAGGGTTCTGGGTTCGGCGTGTGACGGCAGATGTCTGAGTGGATATCGTCGAGCAGGTGCATGCCCTCCTCCCGAAGGATGCAGCGCTGCAGTACACCACTCGTGCTTCGTTTGTAGAGCTCGCTATCTGAAATGACGTAGGCCTTCGCTTGGTGTGCGACCTTCTTGGCTTCGTTGACGTTGGCCGAAAGAGTGCTGTCTTGAAGGTAAGCGAAGATATTGCGGGACCAATCGGGGGCGACGGCCATCACCTCCGCCCCCAGATCTGGGGTCGGCTCACCGCTCGTGCCCTCGGTGGGTGGATCTTCGATGCTCCTGATGGAAGGTTTGATGAGGACCTCAAGGAAAACGCCGTAGGGGACCGGCTCACACTCCGAGCCCAACTTGGCGAGGGCGTCTGCGGCCTCGTTGTCTCGACGTAGAACGTAATGGAGTTCGAGCCCATTGAACTTATCTTCGAGTTTGCGAACCTCTTGACAGTAGGCCTCCATCTTCGGATCACGGCAGCTAGAGGTCTTCATGACCTGATTGACGACCAGCTCAGAATCGCCCTTGACGTAGAGCCGCTGGACGCCAAGGGTGATGGCCATTCTTAGACCGTGGAGCAGTGCCTCGTACTCGGCCGCATTTTGAAGGCGCGAAATTGCAGCTGCAGCACGTAGCGAAACTTATCTCCCCTTGGGGAGATTAGGACGACCCCAGCCCCCGCGCCCATGAGCATGCAGGACCCGTCGAAGTACATCGTCCGGTACTCGATGCCGTCGGGGGCTGGCGGCTCCTGAGCCTCGGTCCATTTGGCGACGAAGTCGACCAGGGTCTGGGACTGGATGGCCTGCCGAGGGATGAAGGCGACGTCGAGTCCCATGAGCTCCATGGCCCAGGCGGCGATGCGCCCGACTGTGTCTTTGCCGCAGATGATCTCCCCAAGTGGGAAGCCGGTGACCACCTGGATAGAGGGGCTCGTGAAGTAGTGCCGTAGCTTACGGCTCGTGATGAGGACGGCGTAGATCAGCTTCTCCACCTGGGTGTACCGAGTCTTGGCGTCGGCCAGCACCTCACTGATGAAGTAGACAGGTCGCTGAACAGACAGAGCCCGACCCTCTTCGCTCCGCTCGACGACGAGGACGGTGCTGACGACTTTGAAAGTCACCGCAATGTAGAGGAGAAGGGTCTCTCCCAGGGTCGGGGACGTAAGGATCAGCGGCGATGAGAGCAGGGTCCTGAGCCGTTCGAAGGCTTCCTGGGCCTCTGTGGTCCAGGTGAACTGCTCTGCTTTTCATAGCAGCTGGTAGAAAGGCACCGCCTTTTCCTCGAGCCTCGAGATGAAGCAACTAAGGGCTGGCAAGCACCCAGTTAGCCTCTGGACACCGTTGATGTTGCTGATGGGCCCGAGGTTGAGTATGGCGAAGATCTTCTCGGGGTTCGCTTCAATCCCCCGTTCGGAGATGACGAAGCCAAGCAGTTTGCCCAAGGGCACTCCAAAAACGTATTTTTCGGGGTTCAGATTGATTCGATAGCGCCGGAGGTTCGCAGACGTTTCCTCCAGATCTTGGACGAGGTCAGAGGCCCGCCGAGTCTTAATGACGATATCGTCGATGTAGACCTCCAGATTCTGACCCAGCTAGTCGTGAAAACACTTCTGCATGCAGCGCTGGTACGTGGCGCCGGCATTCTTGAGCCCGAACGGCATCGTGACGTAGCAGAAGGATCCGAAGGGCGTGATGGAGGACGTGGCTGACCGATCGGACTCGTGCATGAAAATCTGGTGATATCCAGAGTACGCGTCGAGGAAGCTGAGGGTTTCACACCCGATGGTGGAGTCCACCACTTGATCGATGCGCAGAAGAGGGAAGGAGTCCTTCGGGCAGGCCTTGTTGAGACTCGTGTAGTCAACGCATATCCTCCATTGCCCAGTCTTCTTTTTGACCATTACAGGGTTGGCCAGCCACTCGGGGTGGTAGACCTCTTGAATAAACTTAGCGTCTAGGAGCTTCGTCAGTTCTTCCCCGATGGCCCGACGCTTCTCGTCGTCGAAACGTCAGAGTCGTTGCTTGACGGGCCGAGAGCCCGCAACGATGTCGAGTGAGTGCTCGGTGACTTCTCTCGAGATGCTGGGCATGTCCGAGGGTGCCCAGGCGAAAACATCCCGATTCCGGATCAAGAAGTCGACGAGCACGCTTTTCTATTCGCGAGAGAGTGCTGTTCCGACCCTGGCCTTCTTCGAAGAGTCGGCGGGGTCAAGTGCTACCTCGTTGGAGTCGTCAGCGATCTTGAAGGAGGTCGAAGACGAGGCCTTGGAGTCAAGCGTCGGTGCCGGCCCCTTGGTCCTGCAGATCTCGTCCAGCTGGGCCGAGCCAGAATGAGCAGCGGCCAGCTCGAAGCTTTTCTACTCGCACGTGAGGGCGTGCTGGAAGCGCGACGAGACCGTGATGACGCCTTTCGGCCCGGGCATCTTCAGCTTGAGGTAGACGTAGTTGGGGATGGCCATGAACTTCGCGTAGCATGACCGGCCCAAGATGGCGTGGTAGGCGTTGGTGAAGTCGACCACCTCGAAGGTGAGCGACTCGGTCTGGAAATTGCTCCGATCACCGAATGTGACTGGAAGCGTAATCTGCTCGAGGGGCGTTGCGTAGCCCCCAGGGACAACTCTGTGAAATAGAGCGTGGCTCGGGGCGGAGGTCTGCCTCTGTCAGCTTCATCGCCCTGAAGGCGTTAGCGTAGAGGATTTTGAGGGCACTCTCTCCATCCATGAAGACCTTTGATAGGTGTACGGAGCCGACGATGGGTTCGAGCACCAGCGGAAGGCGCCTGGGTTGTGAAACATGGTCGGGGTGGTCGGCCCGGTCGACCTCAGACCACTTGAGGTAGCGGGGGACCGTGGGATCAGTCACGTTGACCTCTCGTCAGGTCCTCTTTTGCCTCGGGGCCGCCAAAGATCATGAGGCAGTCCTCTGGCTCGGGGGAGGCTGCGCCGGCATTATTCTCGACCCCTTTGGCTTGGGAGTCGTCCTTGGCCGCCGAGGAGTCGGGTTGGAAGCCGCTCTTGAAGAACCTCTTTGCCTGGTGGCAATTTCGGAGGGTATGATTGATGGGCACGAAGTGGTTGGGGCAAGGCCGGTCAAGCATTTTCTCAAAGTGGCCGTCGTGATTGGCCGGCTTCTTGGTCGAGGGTCGGGTCGGCCGGTCGGTAGCGGCCATGAAGCCGTTGTCGTCGGCCCTTCCCCTTCTTGCGGCTCAAACTACCGTCGCCTCACTCGTTGCGGCGGTCGGCATGCCAGTCGGGGGGTTGATCGCCCCGACGGTTGGTCCCAGACCTCTCATCCTTCAACTGGTTTCGGTCAAAGTTGGCCTACACAGCCTCTTCTCGGTGGCCAAGGTTGTGGCGATGTCGAGGAGGTCCCGAGCCGTCTGAGGGTTCCCACGGCTCAGCTTGTGGACGAGCGCTTTGGACGTCATCCCGCAGGTGAAGGCGTTGATGACGTCGGTGTCATTGACGTCATCCCGCAGGAGAAGCGCTGGATGCAGTCTCGGAGCAACTCGCCAGGCCTCTGCTTGCAATTTTTGAGGTCTCAAGAATTATCTGGGCGAGTGTAGGTCCCTGAAAGTTGCCGATGAAGATGCGACGCAGGTCGCTTCAGTCCTGAATGCAGCCCTCGGGGAGGTGCTCGAGCCATCCTCAGTCCGAGTCAGTGAGGAAAAGCGGTAGGTACTGGATGGAGAACAGGTCGTCTGCTCCTCTGGTCCTGCAAGCGAGGCGGTAGTCCTCGAGCCAGTGAACGAGGTTCGTTTCCCTGTTGTAGCGGCCGATGGTGGTCGGGGCGCAAAATCTTTGCGGGAATTTCGCGTGCCGTATGAGCGATCCGAACGCTCTGGGTCCGACCCCGTCCGGGCTTGGGCTCCTGAAGTCGAAGGAGCGGTGCCAGTAGTAGCGGTCGAAGGAGCGCCTCCGTCGAGACTCGACGCGAAGTTCGCTCCTTGCTTGTCGCCGGGCGTCGATGGTACCACGAACGTCGCAGTTGGGGCCGAGCCGCGGGTGGACCGACCCTGCGTGATGTCGAGGGTTTCGTTCCTCGAATCGGCTGTCGTGTGCCGAGCTTCGCCAGTCCTGAGATCAGCGGTTGCTTGGTGTCTCCAACTACTAGGGCCGGAGAGACGCTTCTGGTTGTTGAAGCGCGCTGCTGAGGTCAAAGCGCACGCGGTCATACGCTTCCCTCCGCGCTGGATCCTCGAGAGCGGCAGTCTCGTCGAGGACGCATGCCGCTGTCGCGAGGTTCTCGAGCGGGGTGTCGAAAGTTGGCGGTCCTCCAGCTACGAGCTACTGGTAGGTGGACCGTCCCCGGGCCTGAGTTGCGTTGCTGGGACCGGCTACAGCCTTGCCTCGAGGCTCAGGGCTATCTGTTCGTCCCGAGGGCGGCCAGACCTGGCCAACGGTGTCGACCGCTGGACGCGGGGATGGGTTTGCGCCTGGCATGTTGCCAGGAGTCACTGGTTCCCCGCCCTTAGGGGCATGGAGAGTGAAGTACTCCCTTGACGGGTTGTGCCCCAGAACGGCACGGCTCCTCCGGCACCGCATAGCGCGCTTTTTGCGCGGAGCCTGAAGACGCAGCTCGCCGCCTTCGTTGACGAGGAAGTTCAGGCTTCCCAAGCGGAAGGCCTGTCCAGAGACGAAAGTGGAGACTCGCCATGACCGGCCATCTCCCCTGATGGCGATCGTGAAGCCCCCGAAGCGAAGGTGGGAGACCGAAGTGTCTCCCTCGACGGCAAAGAAGGAAGCCATCGAAAAAGCAAAGCGAGAGCACACCAAGAGAATCACCCTTCCTGGCGCGCCAACTGTCATTGTTCTGACCACTGGCACAGTACGAAATACGATCGTGGGGGTGGTGTGCCTTCGTATTCGATGTGACCTAGTCTGCGGAAGACTCAAAAGGATTTTTATCTGGTTCGGGCCACCTCGAACGGTGTAATACCCTATGTCCAGGGGGTGGTTTATCTCGAATAGAGAGTACAAGGGGTCGGATTCCACATCGGGAGAGGATCCAGTGCCTAGATCGTGGGTGCTCGATGCACGTATCCGTGGGGTTGCTTGCGCGTGAACGGATACGCGCAAGAGCTTTGGGCTTTGGTTTTTTTTGTGTTCGTTGTTCTCCTTTTGTTCTATCGCTCCTCGGGCCTCCCTTTATATAGGCGGTCCGGAGTTATAAAATGGTGGGCCCTACGTGGTTCTGCTGCCTCGCTGACAGGTGGGTCCTCCACTGGCATCATCATCATTCGGTACGCCCACGCTCGGGCGTGGTCCGTCGCGTCGCACGCAGCGACGGGTACTGTAGCGTCTGTTCGGGTCTTGTCCGTTGACTCTCGCGGCCTGTCTGGCTCTGCGGCTTCAGCTGGAGTGTCGTTGTGGTGAAACCCGTCCCGTCCCGTCAGGGCGGTTGACGGTTGGCCACTAGAGTTAATATGACATAACGTCGTACCTACCCTAGAGGTCGGTCCCCGGAGGTCGGGTCTCGGAGGTCGGCGTCACCGTGCGTCTTAGCACGGCTAAGACTTGTCTTTCGTAGACCGTCGCCTCAGGGGTCGGACCGCGCGTTCGTGCGCCGTCGTCCAACCTCTAAACTCCTCGGGGTCTTAGCCCACGTGTACGAGTACGAGTCGTCAAGTACCTGAAGTACATGGTCCCGACAAAATTGTTTATGAATAACCAATGTAGCTAAGAAATCTCCCATTTCTCACAGAAATTAGTAGGATGGTACTTGCACGTGTAGTTTATTTTCCTGAAGAAGTGATTACCTAAGTTCACAAAATCTTTGTTCAACAATAATAACTATAGAATTTATATTAAAATAGCTCGATTTTATCTTGTTGAATATAAATAGTACTGAAGAACAGTTCCACCCGTGTCAGGTATTTGGGAAGATAACAGGTCTGGATAAGTGGTATCCTGAGTTGTTTGAAGAAGCAAAATTAATCCTAAGGAAATGTAGCGGACTTCCACTTGCAATAGTAACCATTGGTGGCTTCTTGGCAAACCAACCAAAAACACGTACGGTGTGGAGGAAATTGAATGAGCATATTAATGCAGAGTTAGAGATGAATCCAAAGCTCGGAATGATTAAAACTGTTCTTGTTAAAAGTTACGATGGTTTACCCTATCACCTCAAGTCTTGTTTCTTGTATTTGTCCATCTTTCCTGAAGACTACAATATTAGCCGAAAACGTTTGGTAAGGTTACACAAGCGACATGTCTGGGAAATCTGCAGAGGAAATAGCAGATGACTACTTCATGGAACTAATTGACAGGAGCATGATCTTACCATTCAAAACATTAATCGGCAGTATGAGAGGCATTGATTCTTGTCGAGTTCATGATCTCATGTGTGAAATCAGCATCTCCAAGTCAATGGAGGAAAATCTAGTTTTCAGAATGGAGGGCAGATCCATATTAAACAACCAAGGCATTAACACGCCACGTTGCTATAGGCAGCAATTGGGAGGGTGATAAGAGTGAACTTGAAGGCACAATGGATCTATCTCGTATCGGTCATTAACAATATTCGGGAAGTGGAAGCCATTCCTTATTTCCAGAAAGATGAGGATGCTACGTGTTCTAGACTTGGAAGGGGTGTCAGATCTACGCGATCATCATCTTAAGCGGATTGGGTGCTTTCATCACCTAAAGTACCTTTCATTAAGAAATTGTCGTGGAGTATATTTCCTGCCGGATTCGTTAGGCCACTCCAGGCAACTTGAGACTCTAGACATCAGAGGGACGGGGATATAAATACTGCCAAAAAAATCATCAAGTGTCAGAAGCTAAAACATGTTCATGCTGGTATAAAATTTTCCTATGGGCGACAGTACGGAATTCTTGAGAAGTGTTCTTATTTTATAGGATTCATGTTTGATTTTTGGCTGCTTATTTTATGCTTCTGGAATCATGAATATGGCGTTGATGGCTTCAATAGGCGTGATGTATGCACGCAGGTTTGCTGTGTGGTATTGCCTGGTATCATCATGGGCATAGGCATAGATGATGTTGGTGTGATGGTACCACGAGGGACAAGGAACCTTAAAACCCTGCAAACGCTGAGGGTTGCGCACCTCGGATGGGGGAATTCAGTTCTACAAGGAATCAAATGCCTCACCCAGTTGCGCAAACTTTGTGTGGTTGGCATCTGCAAGAAAAATGGTCTAGAGTTCTTTTCAGCCATTTGTAATCTCAAAAGGCTGGAGTCTCTATCAGTGATTGGAGGTAGAAGGACAGGTTTACATGGATGTTTGGATGAGTTGTCCTCCCCTCCTGAAAACCTTCACCGCCTCAAGATAAGGGGCTCGCTTGTCACACTACCGGAATGGATTGGGAGGCTCCAGAATCTTGTGAAGTTGAAGCTAGAATCCACTAACCTATTGGATCACGTTGCTGCTATACAAGTCCTAGGGAATCTACCAAACCTGACCATTCTCTGTCTTTGGGACAATCCATTTAAGGGTGAACTCCATTTCAAGAGTGGGGCTTTCAGAAACCTCATGGTTCTCGAATTTGCAGAGATTCCTGTAAAGTTCGATGACGGAGCAGCTCCCAAACTAGAGCTTTTGCGCATCAAGTTCCACAACTGGTGGAGCAATGTACTCTGCTTTTCTGGGCTACAGCTTCTCCAAAGTTTAAAGGAAGTGCGGCTCTGCTTTGACTCCAGGATTAGAAAAGAAAATGAGGAGAAAATCAACGAATTGAAAACCCAGCTTGAGGGGAATCCAAATCAACCCATTCTGAAGATGGAATAAACTCAGGTATCGGGACTTGCACGAGATGCGGAGCTTTACACAAAGGAATTAGGTTGGAGATCATCAGATCCAGCAAACATTCAGGAGAATCTCAAGACATTTAAAAGTTGTCCCACAGGAGAAAAGGATAATGCCGAGTGTTTTGCTGAGGTCACCAGTCACCTGTCGAGGACAATAAGGAGTTTCTATGGGGTCTCTCCTGCCACGTGGACCGGGGTGGGGGGTGGGGGGGGGGGGAGTTCTGTTCTTGAGGTGTCCACTGTTTCAGTAGCCTCAGTTGTTTGTGGCCTCCAGTTATCTTTGTTTGAGGTGTGATCCTAGTTTGTGGTATTCAGTTCCTATTTTTTATCATTAATTCTTGGACGTGCGACTTTTTTCTTAACCAGTGATTGTTATCTCGCTGTGGTGTTTGTAATAAAGAGAAAGGACTTCTAGCCTTTCACATACTCCTATATGCTAAGTACTTCATGTTTCATGAAACTTATCTTTGGCTCACAAGAAGCGTTTCTGCTGCAACCGCGAAGCAGCTGCAGTTTTGTGAATCATGATTAGCTGACGGTTGACGCGCGTGTAGCAAGTAGACCTGGAGGTTGCATTTATGCTCATTTTTGTACTGTGTATAAATATTGTACTGGACCTTCTGAATTCCCCGTTTATTAGTTGTTGCGATGTCATATGCTTCTGCAAATGGGTAACGAGTAAACTCGAGGTGGAGCGAAGTTAAAAATGTTCTGTTTCGAAACCTTACCAGAAACAATGCTACCTACAATTTCGTTTGTTTAAACTGTCGCTGAATTCACGTAGTCCACGCCCATATTGCCGCTTACATTGCCTCATATTCACATCGATACGATCTGTGTTTAGATACGTTGTTGTACATCTTAAGCTTAATGCTGCTGTAAACAGAGCCCCAACCAAACAGATTCAGATTCAAAGAAGACACTCAGATCTACTCCGTAATATCAAAGAGACGAAAAGCAAACTGGACTTAGCTAAGTTCGGTAGGGATTGACCTCCCTCGACTATCGAGGCCCCCATCCGGCTTTCGTGCTTCATCAATACAAGATATATATATATTTTTTTTTGACTATCTCAACTTTTTAATCTGTTCGTTTTTCCTCTTTAACCGGTTTCGAAGGGCAGTTTTGTCCTACGTAGCAGCAGGGTGACGTGTCATTTTTTTCTGACCTGTACTGCTAATGTAGACACTTGATTTGGCTTGATTTTATTTTAAATTAGAAAATAAATACTTAACGATTTCAAAAATTATAAAACTTTGCAGAGATTTAAATCATTTTTCAGAGAAATTTTTTTTATCAGATCAATTTAAAATTTGAAACATATTTATTTTAAAATTTTTAAAAGAGAAATAACCATAAAAAATAATCTACACCTCTGAAATCAATGGATAAAATTTTATTTTTTTAATTTATATAATCCCGAGTATTTTTATTGTTTCACATCCATTTCCTTTAGAAATTTATAAATTTCACATTTTTAACTTGAATTTAAATTCAAAATTCAAACAGGGAGCTGAGTCACCGTTCCGTTATAAATTTGTTTTCCGAATTTTGTATAAATAAATCTATTTTGAATTTAGAGATAAATCTCAAACAAACTTTGTTTCTAATGAAGAGATTCTATCATCCTCCAAAGTTTCAAATTCATCCGAACTCGAGAAGTCATGTTTTTTAACAAAATAAATGGTTGCTGCTGAGTCATCATCTCATTATAAATCTATCTTCCGAATTTTGTGTAGATAAATCTATTTCGAATTTGGAGATGAGTTCAAAACAAAAGTTATTCCTCGTGAAGATATCTATCATGCTCTAAAGTTTCATATTCATCCGAATTCAAAAAGTTATATTTTTGAGACAAAACCGATGGCGGCTGCTGAGTTAATGTTCCGTTATAAATCTATCTTCTGAATTTTTTAATTTTTTAAAAATACATCTGTTTCAAATTTAGAGATGAGTTCAAAACAAAAATTATTCCTCATGAAACAGATCTATCATCCTCAAAAATTTCAAATTCATCCGAGTTCAAAAAGGCATATTTTTAAAATAAAACTGATGGCAGCTGCGGATTTCAAATTATGGTTATTTCTATTTTTAAATTTTTAAAATAAAATGTGTTTTGAATTTGAATTGACCCTAAAACAAAATTTGTTTATTGTAAAATGATTTAAAGCTTTGCAAAGTTTTATAATTTTTTTAGAACATTAAGTATTTATTTTTTAATTTAAAATAAAATCAGATCAAATCAGATACCCACATCAACAGTACATGCCATGTCTCTCTGTCACATAGGTCAAAACTGTAGGGAGAAAAAACAAACAGATTGAAAAATTGAAAAAGTCAAAATATCTAGTATTTTGAATGAGAGATAAAAATAAAACACCAAAATAGTAGGTCAATAATAGTTGAGGGAGCTTAATAGGACTTATTGCTCAGAAAACATGCAAAAATTCCACACTAATTCTGCTACTAAAAGAAATATAAGAAGAGACGACCATTATGCACTGCTTTCCTCTTTATTACGTATGATTGTTATGTACACATCACCTGTACCCACTTTCAACTCAAACGAACCACTATAAGAAACACACTACTGGATAACTCGACCGTAAAAACCATGGGCTGTTGAATACATCGAAGAGAAATATGATGCATGCGAACAAACTTGCTGGACAAACACAAGCCATCCGAGGTGTGCTTTACAGAGATGACAAGTACAACCCATAGCGATGTGCAGCTTAAGAAGCAGAGTTCTGTTGTGCTCGCATCACCATTTCTTCAGTTGTAGTGCCAATGATCTCGTTTGCTCGTTTCAAGGAAACACATAAGATCCTCCCAATTGAGTCCTGGGAGCAGAAAGTAAACCACATTAACACCTGATGAAACTGATTTTCATACAAACACCTAAATAAAATATTAAGCCCCTGTTTGTATACAAAATAGTTCTTGAAGTTTTGAAAGAATACTATGGTTTTGTAAAATATTTCAGTTTTAGAAAGTACAGAGATGTTTCGATGCAACAAATCTTATAGTTTTAAAAACCATAGTATTGTTAAAAGTATAGCCATTTTGGAGCTTAAAAAACTCCACTTCTGACATTATTTTTCTAAACCATGTTTTTTTACTTGACACTACCTTGGTATTGAAAAACTGCAACGGCCAAACAAGGACTAAGCTGTTTTATGTAACTGCGCTAGTCACAAGGTGCTTAATCAGGCCTACAACATGGGCTCATAGTAACAACTACATTTTCATCTAGAGCACCGACTAACTTTTTCTTATGTTCAATTCAACGCAATAACCAGCTTACGTTCCAACAGAAGCAACCACATCATGTGTGGCTAGGGAACAAAAAACAAAAATGATGTGTATCTGTGCTCAAAGAACTGAGTCAAATACAGAATTCGGTTTGTGATCATCAAGTCAAAAACTTCAAAGCATTTACAAAATTATTGAAACCAAACGAATCCTCCTAGGCATTTACAATATTTTAGTTCCCAGCTATACATTTTTGCCATCCGCAACAGCAAGAGGCAAGAGCAGAGAAACCATAAACATGAGATAGTGGAAATCACATGTTGCTCCAACAAGTCATATCAAGTGTATGTGAAACAAAAAAAAAGGCAAAAGGTTCAAACTGATCCAGGCCAGTTTCTACAAACCAAAAGGGAGTAAAAGTTATATTTGGACATAAAAAAGCATTAAAACCGTTATCTTCTGTAGCAAATAAGCATTACTTATAGCAAACCAGGCTTGTTGATACATGTCTAGTAGAAAATCAGATAGGAATAAGTCCTAAATTACTGATTCAAGCTGCATAAGTTTCTAAACTGATTTGGAAGCTTCAGTTGCTTATGGAATAGTATCTAAAAGTAGTCACTAGCCAAAATATATATTTCAACATTAGAATGAAATGATCGAGATTTACCCGATGCACAATACCAAGCTTCTCTAGCTTCTTTACAGCATCATGAACATCAAAATTGCACTCAGCACCAAATTCTTCTTTGATGAGCTCCTCACAGCGTACATCAAGATCCTGGAAGAAAAAACATACAAAGGTCATTCGTACAATCCCTAAACTCACAGGTAATATTTACCATGAAAAGGCAAGCATTGATGGCAGTTGCCTGTTTAACAATTAACACCACCCACTTGTATTGCTATTTATTGAAACACATCTTTCAATCACATCAGTGTTCGACGAAGTGGATCCTAATTTCTAATGAATTTTGCTGATCTACCTATGGTTAAGCGCCAAGTGTGCCGATCTACCTATGGTAAAAGTTCTGAACAGCATGATCGGCCTCATCCTGCAGCTTGTCCTCCCTGTGATCAAGCCAATGAGTCCTCTCATCACCTGCTGCTCTCCTTTGTTTTCTCCCGGCAAGTATGGGTGATAATTCTGAATCATCTTGGCTTCCCTGCCTCTGCGCCGCAGCTCTCCATTCGTCGTTTCTCAAGTTGGTGGAGTGGTGCCCGATATCATTTCCCGAAGGAACTCAAAAGGGGTTTTAATTCCCTTGTTCTTTTGGTCGCTTGGGAGATTTGGAAGCATCGGAATGAAACTGTGTTTTCAATGGAGCACAGCCGGCTATAGCCTATAGGAGTGGTGCTGCAGGCTATCAAGAATGAGGTTGCTCTTTGGTGTCAAGCAGGAGCATCTAGGCTGCAGGAGCTGCTGGCTCGGCCGTTGCCTGTTTACCCCTAGAGTGTGTTAGTGTGTTGTTTCTTTTGGGAGGTGGCACATTAGACCTGGCCTGATGTTTTGTGTGTTCTGTTTTCTGTGTGCTTCTCCTATGTGGAGGGGAGTTTATCCTCGTCCTTAGTAACTGTTTTTCCTCTCTTCTTAATGAAATGATGCGTAGATCTCCTACGCATTCGAGAAAAAAAACCTAACTGTATCAAAACTTTAATAAAGCAAAATGAATATTCATGCAAGTTGCCACAATCAATAATAGAAAAAAGTAAAATACCATTACCACACAATACAATTGCTGCCTTTTTGGATATATAAAAAAGGATAAAGCCCAAATTACTACCCTCAAGTATAGGCAAAGTCCAGATAACCTCCTAAACTATTATTTGGTTCATTTTGTCCCCACAACTTTTAACATTTGGCTCAATTTACCCCCTACTACAATTTTGTCTTTTTTGTTTCTCCATATATAAGTTTAATATCAAACTAAAATTTTACAATATGGTAGAGCATATCATAATACATGTTAGAAAAATGCATCAAATTTTTTTAACATCATTTTCATATAGTTTTATATCTTAAGGATTAATTTACTATTAAATATCTTTCCGCATGAAAATAATTAAAAAACAATTTATGATGTATTTTTTAAATATGTGCTATGATGGGCTCTATCATCTTGTAAACTTTTAGCTTAAGATAACTCTTATATATGGAGAAACAAAAAAGACAAATTGTAGTAGGGGGGTAAATTGAGCCAAATGGCAAAACTGTGGGGATAAAATGAACCAAAAAATAGTTTAGGGGGGTTATTTGGACTTTGGCTATACTTGAGGGTAGTAATTTGGACTTTATCCTATAAAAAATTATGTAAAATATTACCATCTAATAAGATATACTGTGCTCTGACCAGAAACTATCTACAATGAAAAATGATACTCTGCGGCAATAGTTAGAAAAGTAGTTGTGTTTTTTTCAGGGAATACAATATTACTCTAACATAATTAAATTTCTAAAGGCCTTAAGATATTGTCATTAACAGGAATGGAAACAGGATGCAGGGGGTACCGAGAGGATAACATCACCTCGAGCATACAAATGCTAAAGATATTCCAAGCAATATAACAATAACTGATATATAGAGTACCACCGGTTAGTCATGCTTACTTGTTCAGTTGCCTTCCCCTGCTCCATTAAAATGTAATAAGCAATTATAACCTCTTTAACCTACATAAAGGATGATCAGTGAACACAAGAAGGTATGGGGACAAGCTTGAGATCCGAAGCATCATTTTTAACTGTATCATACTTCCTGTTGTATCACATCATCACATAAGTGAAGAAGAGTTCCTTTCCCACTATCAAGCTGTTTATCGTACATTGACTTTGTAATCATATTCTGATAAATTGTCATATTTTGCTGAAATCTGTATTTTAAAAAATCCATCATTAGTGGTTTATCAACAAAATATAATTATCTAGTTCTTAGAAAAGTAAATAACTACTCCCTCCATTATAAACCTGTTGTCGTTAAGACAATAATATTAGTTAAAAATGAACTAGAGTTGTTGTCCTAACTGTTAGAGAGATAGATAGACATAGAGTTAGTTACTCAGTTTTATCTTTTTATTGTATTTTCCCTATTGTATGAGAGGTTCTGTGCATACTGTACCATTACCTGTACTCTTTTTATAGGAGGCCATTGGCCCCTGGGAATACAAGATCTGTTTTCCTAACACTAATGACAGCTATTTAAAAATGGAGGGAGCACAAATTACATAGGCCGAAGGCCATAGTTAGTCAAATACATTAAAATTTCCTCTATTAATCAAAATTGAATTGATTGAGCTACACTGAGTTTGGAGTTTGGCCTTTTTCAGAATTATACTATCCATAGAGAAGCATCATTTACCAAAATAGCACTCAATGTAACAGGAAAAAGGGTATCAGGTAAGAACTTACGTGAAGTAAATTTTGGCACAGTATCCAATTACACCAGACAAAATTGCTATGACAACCCATACATCAGCCTTTGGCATTTCAAGAGAACCAACTAGAGTAACCTGCAAGCAAAAGCTATATATAAGACAACATCGCCTGAGCTCCACATCAGGACAGCAAAAACATTAGAAACATACCAAACCGATAACTGCAGATATGAGAAATTTGACCCAATCCATAGGTGTTAATGTAGGATTCTTCTTCTCTGGCTACAAAACAAATAAATTCTAATTTCAGGCATCAATAACAACCACCGATGTAACATAAAGATGCTAAAACATCTATCTTACAAGAACAATTTCCATGTCAGCCATTGGAATATGCTTGAAGTGCTTTACAAATATTCCTCGATCAGGCTTATTCTTCGTACCAGCTCTCCTGTACATATATCATAGAGACAAACAACTAACATAAGTGCATCAACCGAAAATAAAAATGGGAAGGTTCAGTGAATAGCACATTGAAGCTACCTGTACACAACAATAATCCTATCGAATGTAGGTTCTTGAATCGTCATCTTACTCAGAAGATTTCTCATACTGTCAACAAAAGGTAAAGATAATGATCTTAAAACGAGTCATGTAGTCTACAAAATTTATTGAATAGACTGTGAGCAACCTTAATTCAATTTTTTCTAATCGAACTCTCTCAACAAAAAGTTCTGGTTCTTCTTCATCTTCATTAATTTCATCAGTCTTCTTTGTGTCATTCTTTGGCTTCACATGTGGTTTCCTAGAAAACAACCTATCGATCCTGTAGACAATATAACATTTCATCATTGTAATGAAATACACAATTTTGCTACATTTCAGTATATTGACCTAACAAGCTAAGATATGATATTAAAGACCTCCTATCTATACCTGGTCACCCTGAGCAAAGACCTCCAAGCTCGAGATATCATTACATCTACTTTCTCCATGAAAAAGAAGTCAGTTGTTCGGTCAATTCCAATGCCCCGCCGAAAGATGATATACTGCAAAAGATGTGGTAATATGGAACAGTGACTTTGCAAATTAATGTCACCATGAGGAAAGCAGGCAGAATACAAGATCATGAGGACCCTTAAATGCTAAGTAGCATAGATATATTAGTGAAACCTTCAAGGAAAATGATGACAAGCTACACAAAACAAAAGAAGTTATACCTTGTCGGCAAATTCTGGCAGATTGTCATGGGGGTGCTCTTTAAAATATGCTTTCAACAATTTCGTGTCTAGCTGCATTTCACGGAAAAGAATTGTGTAAAAGGATATATTCTTTTCAATTTGCAATTTTAAAAGTTAAAATTCAGGACCTTAGATTCATCAACTTTGATGGGAAGATTCAACAGATATTTTCCAGATTGTGCAACATCATACTCTTCATCAGATAACAATTTGAAGTTGCTCTTGTCCATTACCTGCTTAAGTGATATTACAAAACATTGGTGATAAATGATCAAACGAAAATAGAAGCGTACAGAAATAAAATAGAATGACAGCAGGACGATTCTCTCATATGAAAAATCCAAGTCCGAGAAAGAGGACTCCTTAATGCAATACCTGGGGGCTGTTTTACCCCACAGCAGGTCGAGAAGCGGGACTCCTTAATAATTTTACAATGTTGAAAGCTTGTATCAAAATAAGAAGCAAATGACTTGATTCAAGTGAGTTTATATGTCATAAACTTCAGGAAGTTGTACCATGGTTTGAAGGAGAGTGATACAATTTTTTTTGTAACTTTTTGTGGGCTTTGATCAAGTATAAAAACAATATACATAATTTACTTTGTCATGCGTTTGATGCATTTTAGTGGTATCCCAAGGCATGTATTTCCTGGAATCTGATTATCAAAATTGCTTGCAATATGAAGCTGGTTTCATGTACTATGGAAAGACAAACGTTGAAATGTATGCCTATTTTCATCATTGCTACGAGAATTAGGCCACTACACAAGAAGTAGTAGTACACGAGCTCTCCCAAACACCAGTTGTGTGCTAAATAGAGGAACCTTCTATGCGGACTGACCTGGAAGAGATATGTCATGAAACTGAACTCGAGGGTCTCGATTTCCTCCGGCGTCAGGCTCTGCTGCTCCAGCCTCTTCTCACCGGACACAGGATCAAACAGGGAGTACAGTTGCTGGGCCAATCAAGAACAGAGAATTACAAACGGGGGGCTTCGAGCAATCGAAGGGAGAACTCAGACGGCCCAAACAAAGGAGGACAAAGAGCAGGCTTGCCATAAGGTCCTCGAACTGGAGCTGGTACCAGGCCCTGATGGTGTACTCAACCTTCTTGCACAGCTTCAAGAACTCGTCGCGGTCGGCTTCGTGCTCTGCGCGTGAATTTCAAACGAAACAGAGTGAAGGAATCGAAACGGGCGCAGTTCTGAGTGAAATGGCTAGCTCCATTTCGTCCCATCCGTTGAAGCAGAAATAGCTCGTAGTACAAACAGGACACAGGATTATAAGCACAGGAGAGAGACTAGCAGCGAATAGAGCGACGGCACAGGGAAGAGAGACTAGCAGAGGGGAGAGACGGCGGCGAGTGACGAGGCGCACCGATGAGGTAGGCGAGGCGCATGACGAGCTTGGGCTTGATGATGGGGATGACGGCCTCCCGCTCCATCCGGACGACCTCCCGCACCACGCCGTCCTTCCGCGCGTTCATCCCCTCCCGCTTCTTCTCCTCCTCCGACCTCCTCCCGTTCGCCGCCGCCATCGTTGCCGGCCGAGCCTCTGGGCTCCGGGGTTTCGGAAACGGAACCGAACAGTAACCGCTACGCGCACCCCTGCCCGTGCGCTGCCGACACCTCTCCTCTCAACGATGGATGGATGCAAGAAAACGAAGTGACGCGACGCGGGGCGCGTGGACCTAGCAGATTATTGGGCTCCAGGACGCCAGCACGCGGCGACGGCGACGCCTGTCGGGATGCTTTCGCCGCGGGGCCAGGCACCACCAGGTGGGGACGCGCTGGGTGGGACCGGTATCTCAGTGACGAGGTACCGTTGGGGGCCGCGTCGCTACGCGTGCGGCGGGAGAGGATTGGGACACCAGGCCACGGCGAACGGGTAGCCCTGGCCCGGGCACTCCGTATCGGCGCGCGTGGCGCGCCGGCCTGCCGGCGTGCCACCGTGGCTCTGCCTCGTCCCCCTCCGGTTGGGTTAGGAGTAGCTTCCAATTGCTTTTCAAAAATAAAATTGTGACTAATAATACAATAATGCAGCCTTCCAGCTTCCAATTCTTTCGTTGCGTAGAACGGAGCTGCTCTTCCAGGTATGGTATTTTGCATTTTCTGGATGGACAGCATTGATCCTCTTTAGGCCTACCTAGACACGTGCGTAGCATTCGATCTTCTTCCTTGACAGCACACTTAAACGATGAAAGGGACAACCGCTGCGCAACTCGCCGTGGCATGGAGATGCGATTGAGGTCCAGCTTGCAACGCATATTAATCTCAAAAAATCATAAATTAAGTTAAAGTTATAGAAAAAACGTACTACTAGAAAAAGAATCCCACCTTTCAAACCGTTTTGAATTCGTTGTGCCTCGCCGTGAGAAGCTTCTGAGAATTGGACGGGACACAGCCAAGCAAAAAACTCTGGTTCCGTGACTTTGCGAGAGCGGAGAGCATCGTCCAGATATGGGCCGGCTTGATCTGTGCTGGAAGTTGGGGTCCAAATGAAGCAGCATGGCTAGAGCTTAGAGCCCAACCGGGCGCACGGTCCGTCGCAACGCAATGACAAAAAGTACTATCCTCTCCAACAGCGATCTCTCCTATCCTCGGCCAGGTGCTGCTTGGGGAGGGGGCTGCAGCACCGGTCCAGCTGAAAAAAAGTCTTAGTACTTTATTCAACAATGACCTAAGAAAACTGACGCACTCAAGGCCTAGCACCAGCCCAGCATGATGGACGAGCGTGATTTGCTGTCAGATGAGCGTTTTTCCTTTGCAGAAATTATTTCCATCTATTCTCAGTATGGCAATTTCTTGATCGCTCCGTCTCCTCGTCTCCCACCCTCAAGCACCGCTGCTCCGAGCCTCCGGCCTTCGCTCCCTGCCAGGAGTTCGTGCTCGAGTCGCTACCGCTGCCGTGCTGTGTCCTTTGATCAACTGGTCGGCATCTAACTCCTCTTCTGCGCTTCCTGGTCCAGGCAGGCAGGTACTCCAGTACCCCACCAATTTACTGTATTTTGAAATTGGAATGAGTGAATCTTGAATGTCCACATGGTATTCATAAACTAAATATGGTTAAATTGTTCGTGCCAGAATGGAGAGGTATTTCAAAAGAGATGTTTGTAGAAAAATTGTTGAGGTGAAAGATAGCCAAGCTGACCACTATAAAAGACCACGTATGCAGCTTAATATGGATGATATACAGGCTGATCATGGTCTTCGAAAGCCAATTTATGAGTTCCATCCTGATATTAAAGATGATGCTAGGAGAGCATATTTGCTAATGGGTCCGTGCCAACCAATTGGTCATCCTTTCCCACGTAAGAAACAAGGGAATCAGACAAGAGGCTTTGTGGAAAAATGGTTTAAGGAATTTGATTGGCTTGAGTTCAGTGTTCACAAAGATGCAGCGTTTTGCTTTTCCTGCTATCTCTTTAAGCCTCCATTGACTAATGACTACGGTAATGAAACATTTACCAAAGTTGGGTTTACAAATTATAGGAAGGCGAAGGAAGCTTTTAAGGAGCATGTACAATCAACTGATGGCTATCACAATAATGCAAGGAGGCATGCTAATTCTTTTAAAAATCAGAGACAAAGTATTGACCATGTATTAACTGAGGCGAGCACAAAAGAACAGAAAAAAATATAGAGCTCGTATGGCTGTAATGTTAGGTATTGTAAGATTTCTTCTTTTGCAATCCCTTGCCTTTCATGGACATGATGAGTCCAAAATATCAAGCAAGAAAGGGAATTTTTTAGAGATGCTTGAATGGTATAGAAAGAAGGACCCTAAACTTGCTAGTGTGACTGGTGAGAATGCTCCTGGGAATAATCAAATGACTTGTCCAGAAGTACAAAAAGATTTAGTAAGAGCTTGTGCAGAGGAGACAAGTGTGGTGATTAAGACTGAAATGGGAGACCGTTTTTTGCTGTCCTTGTAGATGAGGTGCGTGATTAATCAATAAAGGAGCAGATGGCAGTGGTTGCATGGTTGTATCAGCATTGTTTAAATTTATCTCTTCCTTTATCTATTACCATTTCTTATTAAGTTTTTCTTTTTTTATATAGGTATGTCAATGATCAAGGATATGTGATCGAGAGATTTCTTGGCATTCAACATGTTTCGGATACTACCACAGCTTCATTAAAGGTAGCACTAGAGGCTATGCTTGCAAGATATGGTTTTTCTATTTCTAGATTATGAGGTCAAGGATATGATGGGGCCTCCAACATGAGAGGACAGCTTTATGGACTGCAAAGGAGGGTATTGGATGAAAACCCATATGCGTTTTACATACATTGTTTTGCCCATCAATTGTAACTAGTGGTAGTTTTCGTCGCCAAGTCTTGCACTTCTGTTTTTGACTTCTTCAACTACACAACTTTGATTGTAAACATTGCCGGTGCTTCTTGCAAGAGGAGAGATCAACTTCTCCAACAGCATCATGAGAAACTTGTGGACAAGTTAGAGGGAGGTGATATTTTTGCAGGTAGAGGAAAAAAAATCAAGAAACTAGCCTTGCAAGACCAGGTGATACGCGTTGGGGCTCACATCATAAAACATTGGCTCGCCTCTAGCTTACGTGGATATCAGTACTGGAGGTTCTAGAGAATATTAGTGATGATGCAACTGATGGGGATAAGAAAACACAGGCAGTAGGTTTGATAGAAAAAATGGGGTCATTTGAATTTGTATTTGTATTGCATCTGATGATAAGAGTACTAGGAAAGACCCAAGAATTATCACAATGCTTGCAGAGGAAAAATCAAAATATTGTTCGTGCCATATGATTGATTGGGGCTGTGTTCAAAAATTTGAATGACATGAGAACAAATGGCTGGGATCCGCTTATGGATGAGGTAAAGAGCTTTTGTCTTGAAAGAAACATAACAATACCGAATATGGAAGATACCATACCACTTAGGGGTCATTCAAGGTGTCGTGGTGCTAAATTGGTGAGCTACTACCATCATTTTCATCATGGAGTTTTCATTGTTGTGATTGATCAGATTCTTACATAATTAAATAACCGATTTTCTGAAAGATCAACTCAATTATTGAGATGCATAGCTTGTCTTGATCCTAGCAATTCATTTTCCAACTTTGAGGAAGACAAATTGATGGAGCTTGCTAGAATATATGCTGCTGACTTCTCTGAATATGATTGTCTAGTCCTAAGGGACCAACTAGGCACATTCATTGTTGATATTAGAGGAGACCAGGATTTCTCAAGTTGCAATGATCTTGGAAGCCTTGCTGTAAAGATGGTTCAAACTGATAGGCATACATGTTACCCACTAGTGTATCACCTTATTAAACTTGCATTAATTTTACCCGTGGCCACATCCACAGTTGAGCGAGCCTTTTCTGCTATGAAAATTATAAAAAATGAACAGAGAAATAAATTGGGATGATGGATGAATAATAGTATGATATGCTATATAGAGTGAGATATTTTTGCAACCATTGAAGATGACATAATTTTGGAGCGTTTCCAGGCCATTGCAAATCGCAAGATTAAATTACCTCTTAAGAAATGAGTGTCATCACTGGTATGTATGCTACAGCTTAAATTTATCTACATGCAACTTTTTTTTATGTGCTGTTTGCTATTTTTGCCTGTGATATCATTTTAGTTATAGTTAGAAAAAAAATTTATCCTTCGTAATTTAGCACCCCTCTTGGTCCATTCCTGGATCCGCCACTGATCCCCAGTCCCCGCTCGCCCCCGGGAAAGCGCTCCAAGTTAGGAAGGCGCCCCAAGGCCGGCTGCGAGGTGAAGCGTCATCGGGTGTCAGCGCGGTGCGTGGCTTTGTGGGCGAATCCAATAATCCCGGCCAAACCGGCCGGTGTTAATTGTTTCAGAGCATTTCTAGGTAATTTCCCTGCTTTCTTTTAATTTCTAGCCACCATGCATGGATGAGGTTTTTTTTCTAATAAAGAAAACAAAGTTTATTTTCAGCCTCTGCTTGGAGCACATAATCTGATTTTTATTACTTCCTCCGTCCAGCTTTTTAAGCACTTGGGCAGTTTCTAAATCAAAATAAGAAGGGGAAAAGACCAAAATGCTCTCAGAATGTGCTGAATCCACATGGCTAGGGAGTCTGCCATTTGGTGCGGTACGGTTCCGATTGGGATGAATCGAGGATTGGATTTTTCCTGTTCGAGCTTGCGTGTGGGCCCATGGGGGAGGGGATAGAGGAGTAAATGGCCGCAGCGCTACCATTGTCAGAGGGCCGAGTGCTTGTAATATTGAACATTTGAGATGGGTTTTAAGTGCTTATAAAGCGGAACGGAGGAAGTATAAACTTTTCAAACAAAAAAGAAAAACTATTTGCCCTGTCAGACTTTTACCCATCGATCGTTGCATACATATAATTGTTCAGAGAAAAATGAATTGACGAGGCAAAATATTCAACAAACGGGAAGCAGAAGTACGGACATGGTATGTATTGAAATCAAATGGGCAGCAGGCCGGCGAGCTCCCAGGTTGGCGATACACATTACAACAGAAGACACCTTTTTATTGTGGAATGCAAAACTAACTTGGATTGAAAATTTAGGAACTAAAATAAGGGAAACAACATGCATGGCGCCCCTCATTCTGCCGATCGAGTGGCGAACAGCGAAACCAAGGCCGGGTGCTGACGGACGCAGGTTCGATCGACAGCAACATGCCCGACCACCTGCAAAAGACAAAAACTATCAGAGTTGACCATGTGCTGATCGATCAACTAATCGCACGAGTCCTAATGATGATCAGGATTCAGGATTCAGGACTAGCAGAAACCATCACGTGCATTTTATACTTATTTTTTCATGGAATCACTTCGTTACCTCTCTCTCTATATATATGTTCGAATATTCACACATCGATGCTGGTGCTGTTCGCAACTATCGGTGTTCCGTACACTGGCATAGTATGAATTTATACGATTAGAAGGGGTACGGTGCGCTTTTTCCTAATCGTTATGACCTAATTCACGATAGATTCAAGAATGTAACCTGGTTCGGACCACTGCAAGGTGTAATATCCTACTTCCAAAGGTCGAATGCGATGAACTCACGTATGATCGAGTGAATTACAATGGTGGAAAGGCTCTTACGCGGGCAAAGTCCCTAACGCGACTATATGGATGTGTCGAAATCTCTAAGTCTCACTATGTATGTCTTTCTCTTGTTCCTCGTTGTACAGGCTCCGACGAGCCTTTATATAGAGGCTGGACCGAGGTTACAAAGCAGAGCGAAAAGGACGGCTCCTGACGAGTGAAGGCCGTGACTAGACTTGACGCTTACGGAACTGGATGTCTTCTAACAGGTGAGGTCACAGCCAAACTTGATCCCCGCGGGATGAAGCTTTCTCTGACAAGCGGGGCTGTCACCAAACTTGGCCTCCATAGAAACGGGCCTCCTCTAACGGGTGAGGCCGATGGCATCTTCGAAAATGATCTCCTGACCATTCCCTGGCACCTAACGGTCCTCTGGCGCTAGTTGTCGTCCTTCGCCTGTCCTCTGTTTAGCGCCAGAGGGGGGAGGGACAAAGTTGCTTTACCGTTTGCTTTATCTTCCTGCCTCCTCTATACAGTCATTAGGAATCTCTGTACTAGCAGAGGCCTTGTCGCGATTTGGTCGCCCGACCCTGGGGTCGAAAAGTAAGTCGGTTACTTGGCCATCGGGCGGCCAAGCCTTGTCGTTACGCTCTTGTGACTGGATGCGCCCGACCCTCTAGATGGGCTTCGTGAAAACTTGTGAGAATCTTCCTCTAGGCCCATGAAGAGAGTGGGCCGGTCGTTGCTGATGGGTTGTAGATTGTAGCTTGAGCCGTTGAGTAACCCCGGGCCGTAAGTACCTGGAGGATATGACCCCGACAGTAGCCTCCGAGCCCTGCACCGTTTGCAATCCTGTTGAGGTGGTGCGGGGCTGATCCGTGAAGTCGATTTCCGATGATCGGTTCTACAAGGGCGCGCAAGCGTGCTCGTAGGGCAGAGCTCTTGAGCCCTCGGGCGAGCCAGAGGGTCGGTTGGGGGTCTAATGCGTTGTCATAGTTGCTTCATCATGGTTTCTTCATGTCGTTCCTACGGGTGCGCGCGAGCGTGCCCGAAGGGCGTAGCCCCAGAGCCCCTAGGCGATCCGAAAGGTCGGTCGGGGGATCTGATTCATTGTTGTTCTTTGGAGTTGACCCTACGGGTGCATGCGAGTGCGCCCGTAGGACGTAGCACCCGAGCCCCTAGGCAATCTGTAGGGTCAGCCGGGGGATCTGATTCATCGTCGCCTTGTAATCAATCCTACGGGTATGCGTGAGGACTTGAACTGCGTAGGGTCGGTCGAGGGTCCAATTAAATTTTATCGATTTGGATGCCCTTCGCTCCTAAGTGATTCGGGTCAGTCAAGCAGGACTTGATCTCCCCGACCATCGAGAGTCGAAGCCGGTTGCGCTCGTTGCCGGATTTGTGTTAAGTGCCTAGAACGGACCGGTCAAATCAGTCGTGTGTTCATGATCAGCACTTGTGCCTAGGATGGGCCAAGCGGATTGGTCATATTCTGTGATTAGTGCTTGAGGGCAAGGGTTGGACCGAACGGTTTGATAGCCGACCCGTGATTGCCCCAAAGTATGGGTTCGGTCCCGCTATGTCCACGTGGAGGATGGTTAATGGTTTTTGAAATTTGAATGGCCGCCCTGTGCAGTAACTCGCGTGTGCGCGTCTTGTCTATCTTGCGCTAGCCAGGCAATTACCGCGCTTGGCAGGAGTGCACAGTTGGGATATCATCATTATTTTGACCGACGGAGGCAACGAGTGTTTGCCCTTGGCCCACCCATCGGTGGGTGGGTAACGAAGATCATCAGTGCATGGCCCGTTGTTCGACCCGTTGGGCGCCCAGATGGGGGGCCACGTGTAGCGAAGCGAGTGGCTCTCGAAAGTTGAACCGCCACAGCCTGTACGCGCGCGTCATGTCTGTCTAGCACAGGCCTGACAATCACTGTGCCTCTAGCAGGTGTGTGTGGGCATGCTGACATCGCTTTGACTGACGGACATAACGAGGGCTTTATGCTAGGCCCACCCGTCGGTGGGTGGGGTACGAGAATTATGGATGCCCGACGGTTCAGGTGCCCATCATGATGCGGGAGTTAATCCCCGTCGCTTCGTGGGATCGTGTCTCGGGAATCAAGGGGACGGAACGGTCCACCTCCTTCGGCTATAAAAGGTGGCTGGGTGGGATTTCGAAGCCCACCCTTGCCATTTGCCTTCGTCTTCCATGCGCTCCTGCTCTCTCCGAGCTCTTCTGCATTCGTTGCTTTCGTTCATGCCACCGTTCGTCGTCCTTGTCGTCGTCGTCGTCATCGCTGGTGCTGCAATGGCCTCCAAGTGGAAAGCGCCCACTGGCTCTGTCGACATCCTCAGCAATCGTGCGAGGAAGGGGTTCCTCCAGCAGTAGAACGCCATCAGCTGGAGATCGGCGGTGCAGCAGCAGGTCCCAAACCCCGCGGCGGAAGAAATAGTCTTCTTCCCCAACTTCCACGACTGCGGGCTCGGGCTTCCATCTTGCTGGTTCGTTCGCTGGCTCCTCGCCTTCTTCGGGGTTTGCTTCCACCACCTCAACCTGAACGAGGTGCTCCACATCGCGCTCTTCATCACCCTCTGGGAGGCCTTCCTCGGGATACCTCCACATGCCCAACTGCAGAGGTATTTCTTCAATGTGACGCGGTTGGGCGGTGCATCGGGATTTCCCTCCGGAGCACGCGCACGGGGAAGTACCTCGAGGTCCCCCTAAGGAAGTCACTTAAGAGCTGGGACGATGAGTGGTTCTACGCCGCCAATGTCGCCCCACATGTCTCTGTGTACTCCGACGAGACCGCCACGACTATCAACTCGTGGACTTCCCTGCCGTCAGACGCGGACGGGCAGACCTGGCCCCACTCCTCACGCTGATCCGAGAGCTTCAGGACGCTGGGCTATCCGTCGTCAAGGTGGCCACCGTCTTCGTCGGTCGTCGTGTGCTCCCGCTCCAAAAGCGCGGGCACGAGATGCATGCGTACACCGGCGCCCAAGACACCACATGCCTGGTGCTTGGGGAGGAGCTATCGAACGAAGACATTGTGGGCCGCGTCGCCGCATGTTCGAAGGGTACGAGGAGGCGGCCCTCGCGAGAGGGTCGGAGCCTCTGTTTCACATCCAGTGAGTTGGTCCTTTCTGCTGTACTCGTTGGTTTTCTGTGATGATTGTTTCGTCAATCAGGCTTTTTACCCGTGTCGATTCAGGTGGGTGGGTCCTCCTTGCGTGTCCCGGTAGCGGTCCCTTGAACGCCCTTTCTCCTTCGGCGCCGACGTCTTCGGTGGCGGTTCGGCCTTCGGCAATCATCCGCCCAGCGTCGGGCCCGACCCAAGCGTCAGGATCATTGGCAACAGCTGCGGCTTCGAACCCGGCTAGGGGTGTCGGCGCGGGCACCTCCAGGCAACGATCACGCAGGCGGTCCTCCAGTTGGCCGAAGCTGGGAGGGCTCGTTACGCAGGTTCTTGCCCCGGCCCCTCAGCTGGCTCGAGAGGTGGCCGCCTTGGCCGCGCAGGTGTCGGGTGGTGATCCCGTCGTCATGTCATCGTCCGAGGATTTGGACGACATCCTGGATCTAGAGTCGGACATCGAGTCCGACCCTGTGCCTCGGTCCCCCAGAAGAGGATCAGCCTTGGCGGGCAAAGTGTCATCCCTGTCCCCCCACCGCTTGTCCATCCGATGCTGCCTTCCGAGAGGGTGGGGACTGCGGCGATGACTTGGGGCCCAAAGGCCGTGCAGTCGCCACCGAAGACGACCAGGGCCATCCCGATCCGCCGGTTTAAGGCGCAAGTTCATGCATTTACACTCTTTTATTGTTGTGAATATTAGCTGTTTAGTGGGCTCACTTTGTTTATTTTTTGTAGGGTGACTGCAGCTTCTTTGGCCATGGCGAGCATCACGCCGCGAGCCGACGAAGAGGGACCGGACTTCGCGGCGGCGGCTCCAATTGCTCCACTGTGTCCGAGTCCCTGACAGGAAGACCCACCGACCGACGTGCTGGTGGTTGAAGAAGCTGTGCAGCCCCCTTGGCCCCTACCGAGGGTCAAGGGGCGGCAGTGATTGTGGAAGGCCCGCAGCCTCCCCCCTCGGGCACAGGCGCCAAGGGTCGAGAAGAGGCTGCGGAGGAAACAGTGATTCCGTCCCCCTTATTTGCAGGTGCCGAGGGGAACGTCGAGGTGATAGCCGTGGAGCCTGCCATGGCGTCGGTGGAGGCGGACAGGCGTCCTCTCCGGCTGCCATGTTTTTGGGGCCAACGGCGACAGTCGGCGAGGAAGCGGTGGAGATGGCCGCTACGACTACAACTGCCGCGGTGGCCGGTGTTGGTGGTTCCGGGGCTTCGGCCTCGGAGCAACGAGTGGTGTCGGACCCCCTGTCAGGTGAAGCGTCGGTGCGAGCCATGCGTCACTATGACAACTCGATGGGGGATGTCCTTGACATCATCCTTGAGGTCGGCGAGGGCATGAAGAAGCTCCTTGGCTGACTGACTGTGGGTCGCAACATCTTTTACAACCCGGTCGTGCAGGAATCACAGGTAAGTTAGTAATAAATCAAAATTTCAAGGTAACTGATCTTTTATCTGTGGTACTAAGGCGTGTTATTGCAGTGGATTGTGCTCCAGAAGTTGGGTCAGTCTCTGTCTGACCCGGCGTTGCAGGCCGAAGTGGAGTCCCTCCGCAAGGCGCTGCAATGGGCTTGGGCCAGCTGAGAGGTGTCGATGGAGGACGCCCATCAGCTCCGCTGTGAGCTTAAGGCCGCGCAGGAGGAAACCTTGACGGCGTGGCAAGACGCCCAGGCTGCTCGAGCTGAGGCTCTAGCGGCTCGAGAGGAGAGAAAGAAGTACGCTACCGAGTTTGCGCAGCTGTGGTTCAACGCTGTCCGTAAGTATCGCACTCCTGCCCCTGCTCTCGACCTTATTATTTCTTTAGGAATTGCCAAGTTGAAGCCGATCGTCTTGTTCAAAGCTCAACCAACGGGCCGAGCAGGCGAAGGCGAAGGCGAAGGAGGCGGGGAGGCGGTGTGTTGCCATCGAGGCGAAGCTTGTCGTCTCGGACGATGAGGTCAAGAAGCTCACTGCCGAGCTTGACGCCCTGCCCTCCGGCGAAGCTGACCAGCGTTGCCATCGTGGAGCACGCGGTACGTATATTTGTAGATCGTGTTTGAAGGGTTGCCGTGGGGTTGATTGCTTCTCTTTGTTTTTCCTTGCAGCTGGGACAGGTGCTCTTCGGGACACAATGGCGGAGGTGCGCCGCATGTTTCGGAACATCTTCGTCAGGGTGCGAGATGCTAACGTCTCGGCGGTCTACGCCTGGTTCGTGATGGGATGTCTCCTCGGGTTGATCGCCATCGCATTGATCGGCGCCCTCGAAGATGGGGCGACACTGGCGCTGTTGCAGGTGATGGCGCATTATCTGGGCGTCGTGCTTGCTCGGGTCTCCAAAGGCTTCCCTCTCGACACCCCGGAAGCGGAGATCCTAGAGCTGACAGAAGTGGTGCGGCCCCGGGTGGCGGACCTCTGCCCCGACTTCCATACAAGGGAGTTCATGTGGGAGAGGATCAGCTCGATGCCGACCCGACCCTATGGTCCTCCGCCTCAGCCCCAAAACCCGTAGGTTTACGTCTTTTTCTTTTTTTCTGTAATGATTTTTGGTGATGTACTTCGGACATCTTTTGCAAGATATGTTAATAGCAGTAGTGCATTCAAACCCTTGCCCTTGCCAAGTAACTTTCATACTTTGCATTTTTTGTCATCCGTTGGGCGTTGACAGAGCGATCAAGTCGGATATAGCCCAAGGGTTGAGTATCTGACTCAATGCAGCTGTAGGGCGTCACCAACCCGGGTCGTCAATCGTTTGCCACAAGGAAAGACTCAAACGCTAGCACTTAGAATTTACTTTACATGTCTGAGGATGAGCAGGAAACAAGGCTTAAGAACCAAAGCGAGAGGCGCGGAGCCTGAGAACGACGAGGTCAGGTCGCAACGCTGTTCTTTATTAAATCGTGCCAAACCCGAGGGAATTTTTGGAGTTCACGCCAGCATGGGTTGGGATTTAATCTTCGAAACTTGCGCGGACCAGGCTGGAGCTTTAGAACGAGAACGAGACACGGAGCCAACGAACGAAAACGAAAGGCGCGGAGCCTGCAAATAATGACGGGTCCACCCGCAATGTTATTCTTAGTTAAATCATGCCGACTCGAGGGAACTTTCAGAGTTCACGCCAGCGCAGGTTGGGATTTAACTTTGAGACTTGTACAACCGACCGCAGGGGGTGAGAGACCTTGGGGCCCAACGAACACGTTGTGGGGGTCATCGAACATGTCGCAGCGGACACTCAGATAGGCCCTGGGCGGTAGGGGGTCGGCCTTTCAACCGCGCGCCACCGACCAGAGCACAAAAAGAAACAAGATTTGCTCAGGAAAGTTATCTGATTTTATTATACATAGAAACGATGCAAATTTTCAATGTTCTAGGCATTACTCTTGGCCGCCAACTTATAGGCGCCTGGCCTTAGAACACGGTTGATCACAAGGGGCCCTTCTCACGGGGGTGACAACTTGTGCTTCCCGACCTTGGTTTGGGCTCTCTTTAGGACTAGGTCACCAACGTTGAATGCCTGACCCTTGATCCGCCGAGCGTGTAGCCGACGGAGATTCTGCTGGTACTAGCCGACCGCAGGATAATGATGTCACGTGCTTCGTCGAGTCGATCCAGGGCGTCTTGTCGTGCAACTTTCGATGCTTCTTTGTTGTAAGCCCGGACTCGCAGGGAATCGTAGTCGATATCGGTCGGCAGGACGGCTTTGACGCCGAATGCCATGAAGAACGGCGGGAAGCCCGTTGTTCGGTCGAGGGTCGTTTGCAGGCCCCAAAGGACAGAGGGAAGCTCCTAGGCCCCCCGTCCGGCCGCATTCTCAACGTAGTCATAGATTCGGGGTTTAATCCCTTGGAGCACCATGTCGTTGGCGCGTTCAGCCTGCCCGTTGGTCCTTGGATGGGCCACGGATGAAAAGTCGAGTTGGATGTGATACTCCTCACAGAATTCGTGAAACTGCCGATCGGTGAATTGCGCACCATTATCGGGGATGATGGAGTTCAAAACCCTGAAGCGGCAGATGATGTCGCAGAAGAACTCAACCGCCCGACCGACGCTAATAGAGAGCACCGGCTTGGTTTCAATCCATTTGGTGAACTTGTCCACGGCGACGAAGAGGTGGGTGAAGCCTCCGGGCGCTTTTCGGAAAGGCCCGAGGATGTCAAGGCCCCAAACCGCAAAGGGCCACGCAAACCGCAAACCGCAAAGGGCATAGTGTTAGCACCCTCGGCAAGTGTGGACCAACTGCTAAGCATCGACGACTGCTGTGGGCCAATAGAATCCCTGGTGGAACGCTTTTCCCACCAGGGTCCTTGAGGTGGCATGGTGCCCGCAGATTCTCGATTGAATGTCATCGAGGATATGCTGACCCTCCTCCCGAGGAATGCAGTGTTGAAGAACACCGTTGGTGCTTCGCTTATATAGATCGTCGTTGATGATGGTGTAGGCTTTTGCACATCGAGAGATGTGTCAGGCTTTGTTGGTATCGGCTAGAAGCATGCCATCTTAGAGGAAGGGAAAGATATCTTGAGACCAGTTGAAAATGATGGCCATCACTTTCGACCCTAGGTCGGGATTGTAGGTGCCGGCTAGCCGACTGAGGCGTCAGACGAGGGGTCGGCCTCTTCTTTAATCTTGATGATTGGCTCGGTGAGGACTTCGAGGAAGACATCATCGGGTATGAGATCTCTGCTCGAAGCCATTTTGGCAAGGTAGTCGGCCGTTTCGTTGTCAAGGTGTAGATTGTGGTGGAGTTCGAACCAGTCAAACTTGTATTCGAGCTTGCAAACTTATTGGCAATAGGCTTCCATCTTTGGATCACGGCAGCTTGATGCTTTCATGACTTGTTTTACAACGAGCTCGGAGTCGCCTTTGACGTAAAGCCATCAAACGCCGAAGGTGATTGCCGCTCGCAGACTGTGAAGGAGAGCTTCGTATTCGACGATGTTGTTTGAGGTGCGGAAGTGGATCTGGAACACGTCGCGGAACTTGTCGCTTTTTGGAGAAATGAAGATGACGCCAGCCCCCGAGCCTTGGAGCATGCATGAGCCGTCAAAGAACATAGTCCTGTGCTCGAGGTCGACGAGGTCGACTGCTCTTGAGCTTCGGTCCACTCGTCAATGAAATCAGTGAGAACTTGGGATTTGATGGCTTGACGTGGCACATAAGAGATGTCGTGGCCCATGAGCTCCATTGCCCATGTGGCAATCCGTCCGACCGCGTCCTTGTTGGTGATGACCTCCCAGAGTGGGAAACTCGTTACCACTTAGACGGAACGGCTGTCGAAGTAGTGATGCAGCTTGCACCTGGTAATGAGGATGGCGTAGATTAGCTTCTCTACTTGTGTGTAGCAGGTTTTGGCGTCAGCGAGTACTTCACTGATGAAGTAGATGAGCCGCTGGACTTTCAAAGCCTGAACCTCCTTTGAGTGCTCGACGATGATGGCAGTGCTGACCACCTTGGAAGTGGCAGAGAGGTGCAGGAGTAGAACTTCACCGGAGGCCGGCGAAGCAAGGACCGGCGGTGAGGACAGCATTGTCTTTAGTTGCTCAAACGCTTCCTGGGTCTCATCAGTCCAGGTGAAACGGTCGGACTTGTGTAGCGGTAGGTAAAAAGGCATTGTCTTCTCACCGAGTCGAGAGACGAAACAGCTATGGGCCGTGAGGCATCCAGTGAGCCTCTGGACACCTTTAATATTTTTTACAGGGCCGAGATTCAAGATCGTGGCTATCTTCTCGGGGTTGCCTTCGATGCCACGTTCGGAGATGACGAACCCACGCAGCTTGCCGGAGGGAACGTCGAAGATGCATTTTTTAGGGTTGAGCTTGACGCGGTACCGCCGGAGGTTGGCGAAGGTTTCCTCTAGGTCGGCGAGGAGGCCGTCGGCCTTTTGGGTCTTGATAATGATGTCGTCGACGTAGACTTCAAGGTTCCGACCCAGTTGGTCGTTGAAGCATTTTTGCATGCAGCGCTGATAGGTTACGCCGGCGTTCTTAAGCCCGAAAGGCATCGTGATGTAACAAAAAGAGCCAAATGGAGTGATGAAGGACGTGACGGGCTGGTCAAAACCACGCATAGAAATCTGATGGTACCCGGAGTACGTATCAAGAAAACTAAGGGTATCGCAGGGTAGAATCGACCACCTGATCTATGCGTGGCAAAGGAAGCGGATCCTTTGGACATTTCTTGTTGAGACTTGTATAATCAACACACATCCTATATTTATCATTCTTTTTCTTGACCATTACAGAGTTAGCTAGCCACTTGAGATGGTAGACCTCATTAATAAACTTAGCATCAAGCAGCTTATTAATTTCTTCCTATCTGGCCTTCTTCTTCTCATCATCAAAGTGTCAGAGTCGTTGCTATACGGGTCGCGATCCGAGCTTGATGTTGAGGGAGTGCTCAGAGACTTCCTTCAGGATGCCCGACATGTCAGAAGGTGCCCAAGCGACGTTTCGATTTCGGATGAGAAAGTTGACGAGCGCGTTTTCCTATTTGTCAGAGAGCGCGGTTCGACCTGAGCCTTCTTGGCGGGGTCGGATGGGTCGAGGATGATCTCCTTGGAGTCACTGTCTGGTTCAAAAGATATAGAGGTTGACGGCTTCGAGTCGAGGGTCAGGGTCGGGGTCGGGGCTGACCTTTGGGACTTGCTGATCTCTTACAGCTCGACCGACCCCGAGAGGGTGAGAGCCAGTTCAAAGCCTTTTTGTTCACAGGCGAGGGCCTGCTTGATGCGTAAAGCCACGATGATGACGCCTTTAGAACCCGACATCTTCAGCTTGAGGTAGACATAGTTGGGGACGGCATTGAACTTGGCATAGCTGGGTCGGCCAAAGATGGCATGGTAGGTTCTGGTGAAGTTGACCATCTCGAAGGTGAGTGTCTTGGTTCTGAAGTAGTTGCGGTCATCGAAGTTTACTGGGAGGTCGATCTGTCCCATAGGGACTGCGCGGTCCCTCGGGATTACCTCGTGGAACAGAGCATAGCTCGGTCGGAGATCCCACCATCCATGAAGAATTTGGTGAGGCATGTGTTGTCGATGATGGGATCGAGCACCAGGGAAAGACGCCCTGGCTGAGGCACTCGATCGAGGTGGTCGGATTTGTCGAAGGTGATGGGCGCCTCCGACTACTTGAGGTAGGTTGGTACAGTAGGGTTGGAGAAGTTGACTTCCCACCATAGTAGCTTCTGACGGCGTCGAGGCTCGTAAGCCCACGGCCAGCCAAAAATTATAAGGCAGCCTTCAGGTTCGGGAAAGGCGGGGTCAGCGTTCTCCTCGGCACCCTTCTCTAGAGGGTTGGGACGTTGAGGCGGACGTGGTTGGACATGGAGATGGCCCTTCAGAAAGTACTGCATGAGGCGGCAATCCTTGTAGAGGTGCTGGACTGGAGCGGAGTGGTTCGGACAGGGCTTCTCCAGAAGCTTCTCGAAATAGTTGTTGTGCTCAGGTGGAGCCTTGGCTTGGGGTCGGGTTCATCATTCGGTGACGACCGCAAACTCGTCGTCGTGCTACCGACCTTTCTTGGATTTCTTGTTGCTGGAGCTTCCGCCGGCCCGATCGTCCCGAGGGTCGGAACACCGGTCGGAGCGGTGGTCGGACTTACAGTCGGACTTAGACTTCTTCTTGTCCTTGTCTCGGCCTCAATCGAAGTTGGCTTGGACAGTGTCACATCAGGTTTTAAGGCTAAAACCATGTGACTCTTTATGTGTGCCCAGGAATCAAGTTTCACACATAAAGTGACTTCATTAATGGTAAAATAGAACAATGACACGAATAACTAAACTATTACAAAAATAGACTAAGAGTCTTATTGAATTACAAACCAAAACAGCGGAAACGAAACGAAAGCGTCTTGGACTCCACAGGCAGTTGACCGAATAGCTCGCCTAGACGTCGGCTCCAGAGTCTTCAATGTTCTTCCAATGTTCTCCCTCTACTGAGCAGCAATTATAAAGGCCAGGTTGAATACGGGATGTACTCAGCAAGTGTGAGAAGTATATGACATGTGGCAAATATCAAGAAACATGCAATATAGGGTTTAATTGCATAAAAGCGTACATTAGAGGCGCACATTTTCTATTAAGCACCTATTTACTAAGTGGAGGATATCGCACCTATAAACAGTAGTATCAATAAGAGAACCAAATCACAGTCTCCCACTGTGATTCACCAAACCAAACCAATACCAACTCCCGCTAATCATGTGAGGGTCCATGCAACGCTCGTGACCGTGAGCACGGTTGTCATGACAGTTTTACACTTTGCAGAGGTTGTACAAATTTTCCCACGAGTAGTGATTTCATCCCCTGTTGCCAAGTGACTAAAAAGAATCTCCATTATGCCGGTGCCGTCGCACTCGCACACTTCCTTTGGTGTGAGGGCCAAGAGATCACTTCAAGGCTTTTTCAGGATTTCCGCCAGCTTGTACGTGCCCACTAAGGTTCCACCCGTCGGGCACTAACTGAAAACCCGAGAGGCCCCCTCTTGTGCCGAATGGTTTTCGGGAGTAATCCTCCCTTCCCCACACATCTCTCTCCAGGCGGATCTAGGCGTAACCCTCATTCCTCGCTCCACCGTTTGGCACGCACAGAACTGTTTTTCATCACTTACTACGCCAGGCCGCGCCCATTCTTGGCATCGTGACTGTACGGGAACACATGGGTGGTCGCTCCACGAACCGGTCCTTAGATTTGGGAAGATAACTTACCAAAGGACAGTGCTGTAACCCGCCCACAGCCCTGTATCAAACCATATCGCCCAAATCATCACTATCCAAGTTACTATTAATCTCTCATTAATCCTCGTGAAGCATGTACAATGATCTATTTAAATACACCCAACCCGACAGTAGCAAGTTAAGCATGTGATCTACCCAACAGTAAAGTAAACTAAGGCGACAAGGGATAATATAGAAAACTAGGAATTTTTATTAATAGGTACGCAGTCAATTTGATACAAGCATGCAATCTACAAGATAGATGTTTTGAAAATAGGCACAAGATGGTCAAGGACACTTGCCTTGCTGCTCTTGGGAGTAAAAGTCAATGGTCTCGAACTCCTATTGTTGAAAGTCTTCAACGAACTGCAGCTCCAGGACGAAGTCGCCTATCACACGAGAACACAAGCAATCAATCAAATGCGACAAAACAGAACAAGATCAATATGATGATGTCATGAATGCATAGCTTATTTCGATACGGTCGTTTTGGTATATTATTTGCTAAAATCGGAGTTACGGATCAAAAGTTATGGCATTAATAAGGTCTACGGACTAATTTGTAATTAATAATTAATTATTGAGGACCTATCTAAAATTTTCAAAATTATTTGAGGATTAAAATGTAATTTTAGAAAAGTTCAGGGGTTTAATGTAAAATTGTCATTGGGTAGGGACTAACTTATAATTAAAAATATGTATAGGGGCTTTTCTGTAAAAATGTAATAACTAATTATTATTAAATTAATTATTAACTAATTATTAAATTTATTTCTTAGACTAATAATATTATTATTTGTTATTTTATTATTTTATTTAATCAACAGAAGATTAATTCAAAGTTAATTAACTTAATCTCCTAATTTATTTAATTAACTCGACTCTTGCTGATGTCATGCTCACGTCATGCTGATGCAATAAAGGTTTGATTTATCTTTATTCAGAAAACATGGTTTGAACGGGGCCATTGATTTCAAATTGAACGGATCCGGTTATTTGGGTGACGTGGCTTGATCTGGGCCTTCGGATGTGGATCGGGTGACCGGGTTTTAATGGTTGGGGTGGATCTAATG
>BCLH01000367.1:72399-133184 GCA_001602315.1 Zoysia pacifica
TAGAGTTGCACAGGTACCTGAGACTCCCGATGAGGCTGCGGTAGTCAGTAGCGTCGACACTCGGTGTCGTTCCTTCCTTCAACAGCTTGAGCTTCATCTCCATGGGAGTGGTGCTCGGCTTGCAAGCGCCCAGCCCCGCCCTCTCAAGAATTTTGGTGGCGTAGGCTCCTTGCCGAAGAGTGATGCCGCCCGCACCCTGTGTCACCTCCAGACCGAGGTAGTATGAGAGGAGCCCGAGGTCACTCATACGGAACGTGTTCATCATCTCGGCCTTGAACTTGTTCACCGCACCAGAGTTGCCTCCTGTGATGATTAGATCATCCACGTACACGTCTACGATCAGGTGTGCAACTCCTCCTCCACGGGTATACATCCCGTGCTCGTTGATGCAGCGAGTGAAGCCGTGCGCCAACAGCGAGGCGTCGAGCTTCTGATTCCACTCTCGTGGCGCCTGCCGGAGTCCATATAGCGCCTTGTGCAGGCGTAGTACCTTGTGCTGGTGCTTGCCGTCGATGAACCCTGGCGGCTGCTGGACGTAAACCTCCTCCTGGAGATCACCATCCAAGAACGCTGATTTGACGTCCATGTGGTGGACGCCCCAGCCGTAGTGTGCTGCTATGGCGAGGAGCAGCCGCACCGACTCCAACCGAGCCACGGGAGCAAAGACTTCTTCAAAGTCGATGCCAGGGCGTTGCACATAACCCTTGGCGACGAGGCGTGCCTTGTACTTGGCCACGTTCCCGTTCTCGTCGCGCTTCACCTTATAGACCCACATGAGGCCAATGGCACGGTGACCACGCGGGAGATCCACCAGAGACCAGGTCCCGTTCTCCCGAATGGAGTTCATCTCCTCCTCCATCGCGGCAATCCAGTTTGGATCGCCTCCGGCCTCCTTCACTGAACATGGCTCCTCCACGCTGACTGAGTGCAGCTCGGCCTCCACGGTGTCACGGTCCGCCAGGCCTGGAACGGCTCCAAAGCCGATGATGTTGTCCAGCCTGCGGTACCGATGCACCATGTCCTCGTCATCATCTGCGTCGAGGTTGGGGTCGTCGCTGAGTGGAGTGGCAAACTCGACGTGCGTCCTCGTGGGGGCGATCGGAGTTCGCGGCGATGATGTGCCAGCCGGTACAGGGGATGCTGGTGACGCGTGGTCGCGGATGACTCCGGCGTGGCGAACGACGTCGTGGGCGCTCCCCGCGTCGTGCTGGGCGACAGTGTTCCAGCCACTCGCAGCAGAAGCTCGTACTCCTGCTCGACGGTGAAGGGCTCGGAGTCGGATCCAGAAGATGTACTCCCCCAGTCCCAGCGCGCGCTCTCGTCGAAGACCGCGTCTCGCGAGACATGGACGCGCTCCGTCGCGGGGTCGTAGAAGCGATACGCTTTGGACCCGCTTTGGTAGCCGATGAAGACGACCTTCTGGCCGCGATCGTCGAGCTTGGCGACGTGTGGGCGCAGCCGCTTGATGTACGCGACACATCCGAACACCTTCAGAAAGTGCACTGGAGGTTTCTTCCCGTACCACGCCTGGTACGGGGTCTTGCCTTCGAGCGCCGCCGTCGGTGCCCGATTAAGGAGGTACACGGCAGTGTGGACCGCCTCCCCCCAGAAACGTCTGGGCACGCCACGCGCGCGCAGGATGCTCCGCGCCGTGCCCACAATCATTTGATTGCGGCGCTCTACGACGCCGTTCTGCTGCGGCGAGTAGGGAGCCGAGAAGTGGCGCTGGACTCCCTCACCTGCACAGTAAGAAGCGAACTCGACCGAGGTAAACTCGCCTCCATTGTCAGTTCGCAGGACCTTGAGTTTCTTGCCCGTCTCGCGCTCGGTCCGGGCTTGGAACTCCATGATGGCCGCTGGTGCGTTCGCCTTGGTACGCAGGAGGGTGAGCCATATGTAGCGGCTCATGTCATCCACCAGCAGCAGGAAATAGGCATTCTCGGCTGGTGTGTGCGGCGTGATCGGCCCGCACAGGTCACTATGGACGAGTTCAAGCTGCTCCTCAGCTCTGAACTTCGCGGTCTGCGGGAACGACGTGCGCTTTTGCTTGGCCAGCACGCAGTCCTCGCAGACCTGATCAACGTGATCAATCACCGGCAGTCCGCGCACGAGTTCGTCGCGTCCCAGCTTCCTCAGCGCCTGGAAATTGAGATGCCCATACCTCTCATGCCAGCGCCAAGCGACGTCACCGGCTCTGGCAGTGAGGCAGGCCGGCGCCACGACGTTCATGTCGAGGTAGTAGGGCCGACTTGCCGAGCGCTGCACCTTGGCGAGCAGCCTGCGCTGCAGGTCGTAGAGGCGAAGGAAGCCGGACTCGATGTCCACCTTGAGGCCATCCTCATCCATCTGCCCGAGGCTGATGATGTTGGTGGTGAGGCTCGGGATGTAGTAGACGCCGTCGAGACGCTGGTGTTCTCCGTTTTTCAAGGCGAACAGCACGGTGCCTTTTTCTTCAATGGCGACAACTGAGCCGTCACCGAACTTGACAGTCCCAGCGACTCCGGTGTTCAGCTCGGCGAAGACAGATCGCGACCCCGTCATGTGATTCGTCACGCCGGTGTCGAGCACCCAGCGGCGAGGCCCCACAGCCTCCTGCTCCTCCTCACTGAGATGGAGCAGAACCTTTCGTTCGACGAGGTGGACGCGAGCCTGCGGAACAGCATGTGGTGGCGACCCGGGATGAGAGCACGAGTCCGGCGACGCGCATACCTCAGTGTCCGCGGCGATGTACATGAGCACCCCTTCTTCCTCTTCAGCTTGCACGACATGTGCCGCGCCCTTCTTCTTCCCGCGGCAGTCCTTGGCCCAATGGCCACCCTTGCCGCAGTTGTGGTAAAGAGTGCCGGGTGGTGGCTTCCCACCACCGGCGTTCCCGGTGGCGTTATGGCCATCGCGGCCATCACGCGACGAAGATCCTGCGCCACCGCCACGACCGCGTCCGCGCCCTCGACGCTTCCCGCGGTTGCTGGGGCCAGAGCTGCCACCGGAGCTCTCCTGCTCGCGGCGCGCCTTGCGTCGGGCCTCTCAGTCTTCTTCACACAGCATCAGCCGCCCCATGGCGTCCGTGACCTCCTTGGGCTTTCCGCGTTCCTCGAACACGCGCAGCCGGCCGATGACCTCCTCGACCGTTACCTGATTTAGGTTCAGGAACATCTCTAGGGAGACGGCGGCTTGACTCAGCCTGTCGGGACCACCTGCAGCAGCTTTTTTACCACCTCAGCGTCGGTGATGTTGTCGCCGAGGGAGCGGAGGTTGGTGGCGAGCGCGGTGATGCGGATGCCGAATTCGTTGATGGTCTCTCTATCCTTGAAGGAGATGTTCCCGAACTCCCGGCGGAGCTGCTGCGCACTGGCATCGCGCGCGCGCTCGTCGCCGATCCGCAAACTCTTGACCGCATCCCAGGCCTGCTTTGCCGTCCTCTTCGTGGCAAGCGCACTCCACAGCTCAAACGGGACTGAGCGCAGGAGCCCCGCCATCGCCTGGCGGTCGTCGTGGTACTCCTCGTCGTCGACGTCGTCGGTGATGCCGTCCTGGACGACGTCCCAGACGCGGAGGGTCTGGAAATTCACCTCCATGACCAAGGCCCACTCCGGATAATTCGTCCGGGTCAGCATCGGCCACGCGACGTTCGCCGACGGTCGCTCGATGATGCGCTCGACCACGCGCGATCCGTCCTGAGGACGTGACCGGCGGTTGTGGGAGCGTCCTCGGCGCCGTTGCGGCGAGCGCGACGGCTGGACCTTCTTCTCGCCGGAGCCATCACTCGCCTCAGGCTTGATAGGCGACTTTGACGACATGGCGACGGCGAGACTCGGCTCCGATGCCAATTGACAGAATTCCGAGAGGGAGAGAGTGGACACACGCGAACACAGAGGACACCAAAATTTGTGCTGCAAAGCGGCAGCTTTTCTCTTGATGTTTCATTTCTATATAAAGCAAATTACAAGCTAAATATGGATACAAATGACTGATACAATCACAGCATGCTCGTGTGCAATTGTTGCCATCCCAACAATCTGGGGCATGCCATTCTTAGCACAGCCGGCTAATCAATCTCCTACTTGCCAAGTTTAGGATGCTCAGGGCTTATTCAAACAAGGTGAAAGGCTTGAGCTGAGAAACATGGAACATCGGATGAATTTGACTGTCTGATGGCAGTTCCAGTTTGTATGCAGCTACCCCAATTTGTTCTAGAATCTTGAAGGGGCCAAAGAACTTGAAGGCCAACTTTGGGTAAGGACGATTAACCACCGAGCTCTGAGTATAAGGCTGTAGCTTCAGTAGAACTTGCTCGTCCACTGCAAAGGAGCGTTCTGATCATTTCTGATCTGCATAATGCTTCATTCTGTTCTAGGCTTTAGCAAGGTGTTCTTTCAGAGATTCCAAAAACAGTTGGCATCCTTTGAGATGCTCCACAACCTCAGAGTTATCAGACTTCTCCAGTTGAGGGAAAAGCCCAGGAGAAGGAACAGTGCCATATAAAGCTTCAAATGGTGAACACTTAAGAACAGTGTGATATGATGAATTATACCAAAGTTTTGCCCGTGAAAGCTATTTAACCTACTGACGAGGAGTATTATGGACAACACAACGAAGGTACATTTTTAGGCATTGATTTACTCGTTCGGTTTGGCCATCGGTTTGAGGGTGGTAGGCTAATCTGAGCTGCAAGCCAGTATTGAGCAGTTTGAAAAATTCCTGCCAGAATGAGCTGTTGAAAATTGTCTCTATCTGAAATGATTGTCTTAGGTAAGCCATGCAATTTAACAATGTGGTGAAAGAATGTAGTAGCAACTTGAGGAGCAGTGAATGGGTGTTTCAGTGGAAGAAAATGTGCATATTTGGTGAATCTATCTACCACCACCAAGATTACTGAATAAACATCTGACTTGGGTAAACCTTCCACAAAGTCCATAGAAATGTCTTGCCAAGAGTTGGAGGGAATAGGAAGAGGTTGCAACAGCCCAGGGGGTCTGAGAGCTTTTGATTAGCACCACTGAGAGTTTTACTAAAGTAAGCTATAAGATGTCCCTTCTGAAAAGAACTGCTCCTATGCCAAGATCACATGCATCTGTTTCCACCTCAAACTGTAGTGAAAAATCTAGAAATGCAAGTACTGGAGTAACACTCATAGCATATTTCAGTCTATCAAAAGCTTCGTGTGCAGCAGGGGACCATTGAAAATTTTTTTTGTTGCAATAAGGTAGTAAGAGGTTTAGCCAAAATCCTATAATGCTGGACAAATTTCCTGTAGTATCCAGTAAGGCCTAGAAAACTTTGAGGTGTAGGCAAGTTCAACATTACTGAGGTTTTTGTTGGCTCTGTAGAGACCTCTTGAGCAGAAATAATGTGGCCCAAGTAGGATAAAGTTTGCTATGCAAATTGCATTTACTGAACTTCAAGAACAATTTGTGTTTTGCCAAAGTTTGGAATACCAACTGTAAGTGCTCAGCATGTTTGTCTAGAGTGGCACTATATACTAGTATGTCATCCATAAAGGCCAACATAAATTTCTCATCTATTTAGCAAAAAATAGTATTCATTAAACATTGAAATGTAGCTGGGGCATTTGTGAGGCCAAATGACATTACTCTGAACTGAAAGTGGCCATCATGTGTTTTGAAAGTTGTTTTAGCTTCATCAGATGGTAGCATTCTGATCTGATGGATTCCAGACCTTAGATCAAGTGTAGAAAAATACTGTGCACCAGCAATGTCATCCAAGAATTCATCAATAATGGGCATGGGAAACATGTTTTTGACAGTTAGTGACTTTAATTTTCTGTAGTCGACACAGAACCTCCAAGATCCATCTTTCTTCTTAACCAAAAGGATAGGAGAAGCAAAAAGACTAAGGCCGAGAATAACAATGCCAGCTTGTAACATTTCTATTACTTGTCTCTCTATTTCATCTTTTTGTTTAGGAGAGTATCTATATGGTTGACAATTGACAGGAGTGACATTGGGCAGTAAGGCAATATAGTGGTCATAAACCCTTTGAGGTGGTAAACTAGTTGGTGTTTGAAAGATGTGACTGAATGTGTCAATAATGTGTTGTATTTCTTTGAGAATAGCAACAACAATGAATTGGTCATGTTCAGGTGGAGGCTCAGTCACTGGCTCAATCATAGCAACAATCCATAAATCATTGCCCTTACCCAACTTGATGACTGATCTGGAGGAATCTCAGTTAAAACCGGGGAGGATTCGGAAATAATGCCTTGCAACTTAATTTTATGTCATTAGTAATCGAATTCAAGAGACTTCTAAAGGCAATCACATAACATTGGACTTAATTGTTCAAGCCAATCCATGCCTAATACTAAGCCCCCATATCTATCACCATGGCATGAAATGTAAAAGTGTACCCCTGAATATACCAATCAAAATCAGGTACTTCACTTGGCAGAACAGAGTGTCACCACTAGTAACCAACACCTGCATTGGGGTAATAGGAGAAGCCTGACACTTCGGTTTGACCACCATAGATGAGTTGGCAAATGTATGAGAACTCCTAGAATCAATAAGAATAATCAGAGTTTGATTTTTAGCCAGTGCTCTCAACTGAACAGTTTTACTGTTGGGTTTATCAGACAGAGCATTAAGAGACAAACATAAATCAGAGTCAGGAGTAAGAAAACTAGGATTCTCCACAGCACCCAAAATGTCCTCTAATAGATAACCACCCTCATCCACAGTGATACCCCACAGAGCATGTAACTGTTCACCACCAGGAACTGCACACTTGTGAGCTGGCCTGTATTTGTCTCCACATTTGTAATAGAGTCCAATGATTCTTCTGAACTCTTGCAGTTTGCGAGCTTTCCACAATTTAGTGTTGGAGAATGTGGTCTTAGTATCACAAAAAGAGGCAGAGGTAGCTGTACGGTGAACTGAACGAGGATGAACTCATTTAGCTTTCTCAAGCATATGTTCCTGCACTGCTGCCATAGTAGCAGCTTTGGACACACTATCAGGTAAATGCATCTCAACTGCAGAGCGAAGTTCATCCTTAAGTCCAAGCAAAAATTGTGAGATTAGTATAGTTTCACTAATAGAAGAATCATAGAGGCGTATATGATAGACTAAAGTGTCAAATGAGCGTCTAAATTCTTCCATTGAACTAGTTTGTTTCAGGTTCAATAGCTCCATGATTTTAACCCTATGGACATCCATATCGAACTCAGCAGTAGCAGCCGAGCAAAATGATCCCAAGTATAACAATCAGTGGTATGCTTATATGATTGGAACCAATGAGCTGCTCGATCAACCAAATGTAAAGAGGCTGCTGTCACATGAAATGGCAGAGGAATCTGATACAAGTCAAAATAAGCAGAACACTTATCTAACCAAATACGAACATCAAAGCCATAAAAAATAGGAAAATTCATCTTTGAAAAACAAGGATGACGGTCAGTATCTGCACGATCACCACCCACTGGAGCGGGGCCACGAGGTGGGGCAGACATAGTAGTTACCTCAGGAGTTGCTGGAGGATTCTGAGGTAGCGTCTTTTGAACAGTAGAAAATGCAAAAGTCGCACTCGGTGGAGCGCCCATCACTCTTCCAGCAGATGAAGAAGAATTACTACTGTTCAACGTCTTCAACATCTTGACAATATTCACTTGCTCTTGTTGGACCAACCCAATCGAGCTCATCGCGAGCTCCGCTTTGGACTACACGGCCACCAAATCATTGGATAAGTGGTCCACCTTGGCTTCCATAGATGCAAGCTTCGCCATAATGGTGGTGAGGGCGGATGATATAGCATTCTTGGTCTCCTCCATGCGAGCGACCAGGAAACGAGTTTGCGGACCTGTCTTGTACTGACTCGTGGTGTCGTCTCCTCCAAGCCAATCTAACTCGGAAGAAGAATTACGATGATCAGAGTGAAACACCACCTGCCTCGTGGAATTTTACAGATCGAGACAGACCGAGAGATTAACGAGAAAACACCTGGAGTACTGTCTCTAATACCAGTGTAATGCACTATCACAATTCGCACGGCAACTAGCGATGGATCATGCAACTCTTCGCCAAATTCAGAACAAACAACAACGCAAAACCAAGTAACAAAAGCAAATCAATGAAGAGTGACCGAACAGCCAGAACAACTAGTGACATGGGTAGTGGTGGTGCTTGATATATTCTCTGAATGTTCGATCACAAGATTTATTACAGAATTGGGGTAGGTAGAAGAGTACAGTAGAGCTAGGGTTCGAAGAGAGGTAGAAGATAAGAGCAACGATAAGATTCTGTTTGCCTTCCTTCGTGCTTCTCAAGTCATATAGCCGCTGCTTCTCCGGCTAGCTGGGCTGCTATGCTGCAACTGGGCCAACCGTGTTCCTGCCTTGTGCTCCTGGTTCAATTGCATGATTTCCCACCTGGTTCGACGCACCAGCATCATTAGCTGGCACAACAGCCATGCTGGTTGTGACACTCTCCTATTCTCTACACAAGGATCTCCACATACGTAACCCATTTCCAGAAGTAGCATTGTTGATTACAATAGATTAGAATAGAGAATACAAGCTGACAGCTAACTATTATGTCCACACTCTAATGCACCTGCATCTCCATCTTCAGACATCTGGGACCATGCTTGGCATGAATCGATGATCTGCAGATGTGCACGGGCTGCACATGCACACCTAGAGCCCGCAGAGCTCTCAGCTCCTAATTCTCAGACAAAATCAAAGAAGCTCTGTCAAACGCTGTTTTTTAAAAGAATTGATTCTTATCTGATTCTGTGAAGTGATTATCTGAAATGAACAGGCTGAGAGCTGGAAAAAATATCTTCATTCTAAGAGTTTATCTTAAAAAAATAAAAAAAAATCACTTTCAGCCAACAAAATCATTTCACAGAAGAACCTGAAATGAGAATCAGGAGTTGAAAGCTCTTTGAGCCCCTAGAAGAAAAAAAAAAAACTGCATGTGCACCGCAGTGGGCTAATCTAATAGCATTACAATAGAACTGCCATGGGTAGTTGAGTCTTGGAGATAGGCAGCATGAGCCATCACTGCTGCACTTGATCGTTAATACTCTTAGTGAACTTGTCATTATCTATGATCTCCATCTCCATCTCCTCTCGACCCCTTAAAAAGCATAATTGATTCTTTCTATGTCCACCAAATAATTTACCACCTACAAAGATAAAATAAATTTTATACACCAGCAGAGTCTCGGGGAATTGGGAGGTCCTGTACGAAACAATAAATAAGGTCTAAAACTCTTGCGCCAACTTCCTTAATTCTTTGCTTTATCTTATTCCTTTGTTTTTCAACCCAATTTATGGAATACACGCCTTACAAGTTGGGACAATTAAAAACTAGACCATTTGTGTTCATTATAGACTATCCACAGATTAATTAAATAAAGCTGTTAAAATAAAATCTATAATACAAATATATATACTTAAGGTACTTTAGTAAATTTGGGCTCCTATGATTTTGAGGGCTATGTGCCGTCGCACAGCCCACATGGGCCTAGGGATGCCCCTATATACACATACAAAATTGCATCCAAATTATTCTATCCGTCAAAATAAATGGATGATATCTCTGCTTAGTTGCTTCACTCGAATCTTGCTGCTGAAAAGTTTTGGATCTCCTATCCTCCATAGGCCCACAGAAACCCCCTGCACTTCCCCTCGTCGCCTCCTGCTACCGATTTCTTTACTCCCTGGCATTCATACTTACGCTAATAGGTGGGTCCGCACCACACGGTCACACCCCTACCGCACCATCTCGCCCCCTCCAGCTACTGCGCATGCGCCGTACCATCTGGTTGCTCCACCGTGGATAGGAGATTGCCACCGAAGAGGAGGCAGCGTCTGGCTGCTTCGTTGCATGGGATTTCATCTCTGATCTAGGGAGGGAGGTGTCGGGATCACGTACCCCGGGTACCTAACAGATCGCTCAAACGAGAGAAAGTCAAGGGTCGGATGACACGGGCTCCGACCCCTCCGCAACGATCTACGACGGCTATCGCATGACCGCGCAAGGGCGCGAAGACCTCGGACCCTGAGGATAACACCCGGGAGCGACCCCCAGAGGGCAGGTACCGCGTTATGGCACATTAACTCCGGGGATCAGCTGCCATCCGTCCCGACGAGACAGGACGAGGTTCACCAAAGCGACACTCCAGCAGAAAGCTGCGACGACTGCCAGACACGATGGGTCAGCGCTGTAGCTAGCACAGCGGCGCCGGACAGGCATCATGGTACCCGCCGACGTGCCCGACGTGACGGGTCATGAACGCGCCTGGACGGAACGAAGTAATGTCAACAACGACGGGTGGGTCCACCTGTCGGCGAGACGGCAGGATTTCGTAGGACCCATTGCATGTAACCTCGGGGCTCTCCCTATATAAAGGGAAGCCCGGGGAGCGATAGAAAAAGGAGAACACACAGACAACAGACCCCGATTTTCCTACACCCAGGGTTCTCCCGCGAAGAGAGGTCCCCGTCTTGTAACATTATCCTCGAGATAATCCGCCCCCTGGACGTAGGGTATTACACCACCTGGGTGGCCCGAACCAGGTTAAAAATCCCCTTGAGTCTATCTTAGATTTGGCCATATCGAATCCGAAGGCACACCATCCTTCACGACCGTATATTTACTGTGCCGGTGGTCAGAACACCGACAGGAGGGATGGGAGATCTCTCCCCCCTTGCAAGGCAGGCATCATCACATGGGACAAATACTGGTGAGAGCTCACGGTGGAGCAGCGTGGAGTGTGTGGCCCGTGGCAGGAGTGGTGGCGACACGGTAGATGGAATGCGAAGAAGAAGCAAGTCACCCCCATGGCACCCCTGCTCGCCCTAGCCTCCACCGGTGGCAGCCTTTGCCCTGTGACGCCCATAGTGTCTCTTATACAACCTTGTTGTGGTACTCTGTTTCTCTCCTTAAATGTGTAGAATGGAGACCTGGGTAGGTTGAGGAGCGCTCTCCTCCTTGGCATCCTCACCTTGCCACCTCCGCCACCGCCTCTGCAGAGTTTGAAGCTCCAGGATGCTGCAAAGGTAGACTTCGTCCCCAAATCTCCGATCCGCTCCTCGACCCCCTCCTTGGTGGCACGACTCCAAGGTGTTTATCCTTGTCCAGGCGAAGTGCCCTATGTCTAGCAGTATGGGATGGATTGGCCTTGTGAGTTCAGAGGTTGGGCTACAATGGTGGAGTAGTACAGGACGACCTGCATGAGTGCATGAGGAAGATGAGGAGGTTATCCTTGTGATTGTTGTGCTCATATCTTTCGTGCGTCCCTGGGGTGGCATCATAAAGGGCTAGCTAGGCCATGATTACATGGTGTGAACCTTTCTGCTTTTGAAGCAGGTGCAGGCGTGGCAGGGCGCAAGGCAGCTTTTGCATTGTCCTGTGCACCAGACTGCCCAGTGATGGTAGAGATTCCATCCAGCCTATTACGTTAGTTGTTTAAAGCAATGTTCATCTGTTATGTGGTGTTGAGGGAAATGAAGCGCCCAAGTTTTGGGGAAGACATAGTGCTTAAGCTATCCCCAACTCAGGATGGGGGCCAACCCCGACTTCCATCCCAGACTCGGGGTGGGACCGACCCCAACTCGGGAGCCAAGACAGACCGCTCTCTGCTTCTTCCGGCCCGCTTCAAGGCTGAGCCACTGTGGCAGTTGGCCGTGTGGTGGTGGGCCCTGGTAGTGGGCCTTGACTGGAACGGATCAGGAAATAGGCCCCTGGTTCATTATCCCGACACACCACTTCAGCTAAATTATCCTCTTCTGTCACAGCCTGCCCAAGGAGTTGTTGGTAACCCTGTTAATACATACTGAATATCACTGATTAAGCTATGATTACTGCTTTGCTTCAGATACCACAAAATAGGATAGATAAACAATACAATCTGCAATATCTATAGCATTTCTAAGGAACAAGCCAGTTCAGGAAATAATGGAGAGATATTCTGGAGTTTGGCAATCTGAAATATCACCGATTAAACTATGATTTCATTTTGAGGTGACATTTTGTTGGGAACTGACGAGGGCAATAACCTATTGGAGCTTGCCAGACATGTCTTTGTTCATCTTCGTTCCTGGTTGATCGAAAGGAAAAAAAAGACATGGTTCTACAGATTAACAAATATGAGCTTCGCATGGCTGTTTTCTCCAGCTTTGGTTCATGAGCTTCACAGGGGCTATTTTATTGTTGTGTTCACAGGGGTTATTCACAGGAGCTTTGTTTCGAAAGATTAACATGTCCTTTGAACTTTGGTTAGTCATGCCCAGTTTATTGTTGCCTTTTCTTACAAAACAGGATATCAGGTTGTATAATATTCCTACCTCCTACAAAACACATATGACCATCACATCACTCATAATTATTATATTCCTATATTTATGCCAATCTAATAACAAATTTAAAATTTATTAATAGGTTGCTGCAAGCTGCCTTCTCTACCTTATTGATAGAGTAGGGATGCAGATTTGGCACATCACACCTTAATCAAGCAGTAGATCACACCTAAATCAGCTCCTAGATCTAGCAGTAGAGCACACCAAAGGGCGCGTTCAGCTGCACTGGCTGCACAGCCATTCTAGCGGCGGCTGCAGCGAGCCAGTACTGCATTGAACATGCTGCTACAGTAACAGCTGAAGTGGCAGCCACTTATTGCTGAAGCATACGCGCCCTAAATAAAAACTGTATGGTTAGAACCTATATCAAGCAGTAGATTAAGCAGAAGATCACACCTAGATCAAGCAGTAGATCACACCTAAATAAAAACTGTATGGTTAGAACCTAGATCAAGCATAGATCATCACACCTAAATCAAGCAGTAAATCAGCACCTAGATCAAGCAGTAGAACTACTGTATTATCAAAACCAACTGATTATTAGAATGACTATATATAGAACGAACCGATTTACTTGTTATTATGCTGTTTTAGGAGCCATCTTCTCCTTCCAGCTGGCAGGGACATCATCGATTCATATTTACGTGAATCTGCGTGTCTTCATCGAGGCCTTCAACATTTTGTATGGTGACAAATACCTCAGCAAAGGAGGGTGGTTTAGGTACATCATCCTTCAAGGCTTCAACCATATTATCCATTTATCCATCTTCTCAAACATCGTGGAGTGGAGACAATCTTCAGATTTCTGCCTCTTCGAACTGCTTGATGTTGATTAGTCCGTGCGTAGTTCACAACCAGCAAGCAAAAAGCAAACAGATCCCTCAACTAATCTGAAATATTTCTGCCTTTTTCTATTTCGCATTGGGGATGATGGCTAGGTGCGTGGCGGAGGACCTCCTGCGTGGTCCATCCTGAACGAAGCCACGTACAATCTTGTGCTACTGAAGCTCTTGAAGATGGATGCGGATCAGGGGAAGAACCAGAAGCAGCTTTCGCAGGGTGACCAGGATATGCCTCAGGTGATTTTGATCCTGTGCGAAATTTATATCTACAGCTCTAGATCAATGCGTGCTCTTGACAACGAGTGGTATTCCTCCTCCTAGAGTAGATGAAAGTATCTTGCTTTTCTCGTATATTTTTTCATGTTCTTGCCATAACTCGGTGTCAAGGTGATAAAATCATGCATTTTTCCCTCAATTCGTGCTATTAATAAAGTAATGGCAGCAAGTGTGCACTTAGTGTATTAATAGCACAAATTGAGGGAAACTGCATGATTTTATTGCCCTTGACACCGAATTATTTCAAAAGAATGAAAAATATAAGAGAAAAGCAAGATGTTTTCATCTATCTACTCTATTAGGAGAAATACCACTCGTTGTCAAGAGCACGAATGATCTAGAGATGTAGATATAACATTGAACTAGGGAGCAAAATCACCTTAGTTGTCTCCAGGTGGTCTTACGAAAACTGCTTCTGGTTCTCCCCTGATCAATGTCCATCTCCAGGAGCTCATATAGCACAGCATTGTACGAGGCTTCATCCAGGATAGACCACGCAGCAGAGCCGCAGCCACGCACCTAGCCATCACCCTCAATGCCAAATGGAAAAAAAAGCAGAAATATTGCAGATTAGTTGAGGGATCTTTTGCTTTGCTTGCCGGTTGATCTACATCCAAAATGATGAATCTTTTCTTTGGCGGCGAGGATAGCAGGGAGGGGTGAGGATCACTCCAGCGGCAAGTAGACGAAGCCAAGGTAGGGGTGGTGTGAGACGACAGAGCCGGTGTAGGAGCAGGGTGAGACGACGAAGCCGATGTAGGGGTGGCGTGAGACGACGAGCTGAGGTAGGGGCAGCGCGAGACGACGAAGCCGTGGTACGGCCAGACCAGGCGGCGTGAGATGATGACGAGGGAGGCTGCGCATCGAGGACGATGGGGGCTGCCTGGGGTAGTGCGGGGCGTCGGTGCCAGTGGAGCGCGGAAGCGAGGGGCGACGCGCCGGTGCCCTGTGGTGGCGGCAAAGCAGAACTCGGGGGCGGCGCTGCGGGAGTTAGGACCGATAGAGATGGAGAGATACGATTCCAGCACTTTCTGGGGTCTCAGGTCTGAAATGGAAACAGGCCTCCGTTTCGAGCAATGGAAATGGGCTGAATTTAAGGATTCAATTCCAGGGGCTGCCAAACTGATTGGTTTCTGGAATTCAATTCAATTCAACCCAATTCATAGTTTCCAAATAGGCCCTTAATTGTAGGTCCGAAACATGCATGTTCTATCTTATGCTACTAATTGTGAATGTTGGGGGGTTATACTATAAAAAAGTGGGACAAACTTTTGAATTGTGGAACCTGAGCTCAAAAAGGAAACAAATAAGTTCAAGTTAAGCATTCAAATTTTGAGTTTGAATTCAGATTTAAAAATAAAGGCTCAAAATCTTTCAACAAAATTTTGTGAAATAAAATTTGCAATGAAGTGCTTTACCAAGATTTGAATTTATAAAATTTTATTTAGTATTTAAAAGGCCCAAATAAATATTTAGTTTCAAATGGCCATTTATCTTCCTGAATTTTTAACAATTTTTCGAGTTCGAATTTGATCAGGGCCCAAAAACAAAAGTTGTTCATTATAAAGCTTTGAACACTTCTACAAAATTTAGTGAGAAATTGAGCTCGCAAAATTGGTATTTCAAAGCAAAAACAGAGCAGCGTTTCAAGTTCAAGGAAAAATCAGGAAAATCGGAAAAGGCTGCGGGACCCACCTGTCATAGGCAGCACGGCCCTTCATTTCCAGCTGGCCAGCATGCCGCTGTAGCTCGCGTGAGTGCACGCCTGCCTGCTCGCCTGGCCGCCGCTCACCCCTCTGCCGGACGCCGCCCTCGCGCAAGGAGTTAAACCGGGGTCATTGCTTTGTTACTCTCTCCCTCATTCTCTCCCGCCTCCGGCGCCATCTCTCTCTGGACACCACCATCAAGCACCCAAGCCCAAGCCGCCTACCTCTGTCTCACGCGTCCCCGAGCCTCGGCAGCCCCTACTAGAGTTCTCTCGCGCATCAGTTCACTTCCCACCCCACTAGATTGACTGGATTTTGTGTTTTCTCCAAAGCTCCAGGTTTTTGAACTAGCCGGCTGTTTTCTTTGATTTCGGTGGATTCCAGGTGGGATTCTTCATGTACTTACTCAATCCATGCAACTCGCACCCGAGCGCACCTTTTTGGGCTTGTGAATCGACCAATTTACTGATCTTTGGCGCAGGAATTTCAGACTTTAAACCCCATCGGCCACGGAACCATCGACCTCGCCATTGAACTCCTAATTCCGGCCTTCCTCATCGACGTATGGAGCTCCTAGAAAAGAAATCTTCGAGTTTGGTCAACTCTTCAAGCCGCACCACCTCGTCGAACCTCGTCATCTGCCTCCTGTCATCGAAGCCTCGCCTCCGGTGAGAACCCCGGCCTGTGGACCCCTCCACTGCTCTCCCAGCAACCCGAGAACCATTACGGTGCAAGAAATCCCGAGTTTGCCACCGGCCAACTGCCCTCCGGTGGAAGCACCGTGGCGCTTGTCGGCCTGCCTGCCAAGGCCGGCTGGGAGCCGAGCTCCCCTGCGCTGGATCTTCTTTGATTGGTAGGATCCAGTGCGGCCTAACCGTGCATGCCACCGCGTGGCCTAACCGTGTAAACTTCATAGAAATTTCATTTTAGCTTGGAAAATTATGAGGTAAATTTTAGCAGGTTTCTCTCAACAAGAACAATATTCTGGAGCTGACTAATTTTCAATTTATGCATTCAAATAATTTAATTCATTCAGATCATTTAATCAACAAGAAATGCATTATTGGTATTTATCAGTATGTAAAAATGTTATAAAATTTACCTTTCTGTTTATTTATTTATTCTTTACTGGTTTAGCAAAATCTTATAATTTATTTCGGGAAAAAAAATTTATAAATAATTTATTCTTTGTATGTACTATTTAATTCATTATAAATCTATTTGATTTCAATAATTCTGTTAATTCCTGAAAAATTCGAAACAGTTTGCTTAATTTTATGGACACTCTAAAGTTAGTTTTATATCTTCAAGAACCATATTAAAGAAGTTTTATAACCATATTTACCTATTTTACCTTACAAAGTTGTATATTTATTACTTATAACTCCATTTAAGAAACTTTCTTTTATAAAAAGGTGTAAGGATAAGGACATCGAGAAAAGAGGTTGAATCGGTGAACTTATAGCACTAATTTTGCTATGAACTAAAACTACAAGACACAATGTTAGTGGTATGAAAATAACAACAAGCAAGCACTAGCATGATAAACACCAAGAAGAATCAAACAACAGCTTATCACACAACTCAAACGGCAAGTAAATGCGGTAAGTAAAGAGAGTGAGATAGAGAGTGCTTAGTGATTTTTTTCTGAGGTCTCAGAAGGTAGGCGCCTCCCCTTAATCCTCGTTGGACCACTCCCGTCGGAGTGCTGGTCTCTCCCGTTATTTCCGAAACGATACTCACAAGGGTACGCTTCACTCTAGGAGTGAAGACACCGACGGCTCCCTCTTGGTGTCTTTTTCGAGCCGGGGACCCGAAACCGCATACAAACTTGCTAATGTCTTCCACAATCTCCTCAGAAGTTCGATCACCGACTCCTATCCGGTCTAGGCTGCCCACACCAAGAGTAATAGGCAAAGATCACTCCTCTCAAGCCCTACAAGCTTTAGAAGTGTATGAATGCTCTCTATTACTCTCTTACTAGCACCAAAGATCTCTAATCTTGCAATGTGCTCTCTTGATGGTGTCCTTTGGCCTCTCACAACTTGGCTCCTGTAATTCTGATCGAGGGCACACTGGAAAATGTCCCTCTTCACGGTTTAAATAGGTTTCAAGCCCAGAAACAATCGTTGGTATGTGATGTCATAAAGCTGACTGCTTTAAGTAATCATCGAACTGTCCGGTGACTGGACCACCGAACTGTTCGGTGCCCTTCTTCCTCCTCGACCAGGGAAACACCCTCTCTGGAATCTATTTTATAGGACACCAAACTGTCCGGTGCATATCTTCACCAGACTGTCCGGTGACTTTCACTTTTGGACTCCCAAAGACATCTTCTCTGAACTTCAGCTCCGGGCTCACCGGATTGTCCGGTCATTGCACCGTCAGACTGTCTAGTGACTGATCTCGTCGACTTCAGAGAGCACCTCTCTCTGGATTGGCTCTTCCAGAGCTCATCGAACTGTCTGGTGACCTCACCGTACTGTCTGATGACTGAGTCTTCAGCTGGTTCTTGAGCTTCGGTCTTCGACTTCTCTTTCTCTGCCATCTTTCGTGCTTTCTGAGGATCTAAGGAGCATTCACACCCTATAACACTTGTATGACAGGTGACAAATGACCTTACCCCCCTTAATAGTATCAGCGTTTCTATGAACTCTCTAGCTTGTCCTTAGCCATGGTCCTCTGAAGCCCAGCAACTCTTCTTCTAGTGTTCGTCTTTGTCATCCACTGAGGAAGCTCACCATATTGACGTGAAATTAGCAGGGTAGTACGTACAACACAACCGTTACCTATGGTTGTTCATTCAATCACTAAAATCAATTCATATCTTTTAGGGGACTTCAAAGGTCATAAAGCTTAAAAGGGGCACCATTTTCATCATCATTCTTGCATATCATTTCATATAGGTTCCGAGGAAGTTGAAGAAGAGATTGGGGAGTTTCCATCTGGTTTTCAAGAAACTCCGTTCGTTGACGCTCTGTAGTTGAGGAGACTAACTTCGATCAAAGCACAGAGAAGCCCCAGTGCATTATTTCTTTTTCAAATTATTTACTTTTATCACTCTAGATTGTTAGTATGTAATGTGCAATAGGTGATAGGAGTTGATTGAAACCATAGTTACATTTATAGAATCCTACCTTGGTTTAGTATTTTTAGTACAGATAACTCGATGCAGAGATAAGCTAAGAATACTAGTTAATGGTAGATGTCGAGTGGATAAATCTTTACTCACGAGCTATAGGTTGGTACAAGATTTGATAAGTACGGTATAAGTGGTTTGCTTTGTCACATGAAAAGATAAATGGAGACCAGACAAAAAAGTATAGGTTGGCTTCAGAAAAGGAGTCCTAGATGCGATAGCCCTATCTGTGTCGATTAAGGACCGTCCGTTGTCGGCTCTATCGAGCAAGTTTGAACAGTACTGATTACATACTGAAGAAATAAGACCCAAAAAACTGAGGTAGTTCAATGTGCGTAGCGACTAGACATAACGGAACCTCTCTTCTAGATATGATAAAAGAGAGAGCTTTAGGGCTAACCATGGATAGACCCGATGTGTTTATCGCATGGAGGACCATTGCTCGGGAGAGGTGAGCATCGGACCGACGCTATGTATCATTTACGTGAAAGGTTGCTATGTGCGGCTTTCGAGAAACGCGTACATGTTGTGTAATCAGGTTTCTCTAGCTGGATGTAAATCGATTCAAATTGTTGCCCCTCACAGTAATAAGTACCATTTGTCTCGCTGCGTCGCATCGTAGTAAGAAGTGAAAGAAGTGAAGGTGAAAGTATATATGAGTTGTTTGAGATGTTTATTAGAATCTTCTTGATAACTATGATTGTGGTAGTTGATACTGCAAAGTAAATTTATATTTTGATACTTAATTCACTGCTAAAATTGAAAGTAAGGATTCACTTGTAGCGCTGCTTTTGCAATTAGCCAACCCTGGTGAGTCAGCATGCTCATTCTTAGAGTCAGCTATAGATGGTCATGTTGACGGATAAGACTTGCTAAGCATGTTTGTGGTTTTTGTAGCAGGTGTGCTTTATTTTCCTTCTCAGTTCCAACTAGAAGGAGCAACCCCTGAGGGTGGCTTCGTTTGTTGAGAGCTTTACTCGCCGCATTGAGTGGGTTGTTGCTAGAAGATACATTGTGCAGGCTTGATGTATTCTTTTGCGTAGTTTACAGGATGCCCCTATGTAATAGGTTTGTAGCTTTCGCACTTTTAACTCTTGGTTTGTAACTTATTTTATCGTGCTTGAGCTATACTGTGGTCTTCACTTTGTTGAGTGACATCCAATATGATCTTGAGGTCAATGGCACGTATCTTCAGAGGTATGGGCTGTCACAGCTGGCATCAGAGCAATATCAAAAATAATATGGCTATAAAGTTATTTTCAAAACTCTAACTACAGTGTCAAACCCTAGTTCAAGCCTAATTAAGAAATATTCTTAGTGTTAGCTTTAACAGGTGGCTATTGTGGTGTACTAACTTTAGATCGATAGTTCGATTAGAAATCGATGGAGTTCGTGTGCCATCGAGGTCACGTACAGTCACTTATATGACTGAATTTTATTTTGGTAAGGATCGTAGGTCGATTGCATATTGAGCATTTCATCTAAATTTTGTAATTACAACCAAATATAATTAAAAGAAATCATCTCAAATATTCTAAAAAGTTTTCAAACATTTGTTTCAGCCAACGTTGGGGTCGAAATTATTTTAAGTTTCAACTGCATTGCAGTTAGGGCAGATTGTGCAAAGCTTGTGGAACGCATGTGCTTCTGAAGACAGGTTGTTGATGGAGACTTTTTGATTTTCTTTTACAGGAGGGAGAGTACATGAAGCCTCGATGAGCTTGAGGAAGGGCAAAACTCTCAGCAGGGAGCAATGCCACCGCAACCACCACCACCGCCACCAACAATGACTGAAATACTTATGCAGATGGAGTGCAACCCTCAGGATCAAAACGGTGCCCTTCAAGCCATTGCCCAATTTTTGGCTGCTCGTGGTGGGGGTGAAGCTGGCCGTGAAAGTAATCTCTCATATTTCCTACGCACACAGCCACCAGTTTTCACTCAAGCAAAAGATCCCCTTGATGCTGATCATTGGTTGTGCACCATCGAAGAGAAGCTTGATTTGGTAAGATGCGGGCAACATGAAAAGGTTCTTTTTGCAACCCATCAACTTCAAAATGAAGCTGGTGCTTGGTGGCGGAGCTTTCGCGCTATGCAGCCTGCCAATCACCGTTATACTTGAGATGAGTTTCGCTCTGTTTTTCACGCCTATCACATTCCTGAAGGCGTTATGGAAATCAAGAGGCTGGAGTTCCTCAATCTAAAGCAAGGTAGTAAGTCAGTTATGGAATATGTACACCAATTCAACTATCTTGCCCAGTATGCCTTGGATGAACACTGATAAGAAGAAGAGAGCTTGCTTCTACAACGGTCTTTTAGAGGAAATGCAAGATAAGCTCTCGACTGCTGAGTTTCATGATTTTAATCATCTAGTAGATCGAGCAATCTTTGCGGAGGACAAGATGTGCAAGCTAATTACCAAGAAGCATTTTGCCACAGGACCATCTAGCAGTGCACCACAGAAGTATCGCATGATTTGTACTTCTCCAACTAGACAGCAGTATCGATCTACTCCTTTTCAACGTCTAGTTTACCATCCTCCTCAGCAGCAGCAACAACAGCATCAACAGCAAAGCATGTACCATACTCCTGTTTCGGCCCCTCAACCTTCAGTGGGCATTCGACCACCGCAGCAGCAGGTGCAACCAAAATCCTATGCTTGTTTTAATTGTGGTCGTACAAGGCATTTTGCAAGGGATTGCCGACTGCCGAAGCAGCATGGAATGGCACCTCGATAGCAACCTTAGGGTGGGAACCGCAAGCCAGGTCAGCCAAAACCAATATTCAAGACTGGCCCTGTGAACTACATAAAGACTGAGGATGCGACTGTGCTCACTTTTATGTTTTTGCTTGATGGAAACTTTGCCCTCGTGTTATTTGATTCTGGTGCATCACGTAATCTCATCAGCCATTCATTTGTTCAAGAGCATGGTATAAAGCAAGGTATCATGAAATTGCCATATACTATTTAGTCTCCGAGAGGGCCTCTTAGAGCTAGAATGGAAGTGAGAGATGCACCACTTGATCTCGGAGAAAAGTTGTATTTGATCAAGTTCACAGTGTTAGAAGAGCAAGGCAATGATGCTATTTTGGGTACGAGCTAGATGAAATATCATGGGGCTATTTTGGATATAGCTGCCAGCGTTGTTCAGCTTTGATCACCTGTCCATGGGCATCATTGCTTAGAATTAGGAAATTTAGAATCCTTGCAATCAGTGGTCTACCATGTGGTTGAGAAGAAGCTTGAAGAAATTTCTATAGTATGTGAGTTCTTAGACGTGTTCCCAGAAGACTTACCTGAGATGCCACCCGATCGAGGGATTGAATTCAAGATTGAACTCCAGCCCGATACAGCTCCAATATCAAAACAACCCTGTAGGATGGCAGCTTGAGAATTAGCCGAATTAAAAGTGCAACTTAAGGAGCTTATAGATAAAGGATTTATTCGACCTAGTTCATCGCATTGGGGTTGTCCTGTGCTGTTTGTGAAGAAGAAGGATGGGTCATTAAGACTTTGTATAGACTATCGACCTTTGACTGCCGTAACTATCACGAACATACCCTCTTCCCGAATCGATATCCTATTTGATCAACTAGTTGGTGCCACAGTGTTCTTCAAGATTGATCTCCATTCTCGATACCATCAGATCAAGGTCCGAGAAGATTATATACTGAAAACTACTTTCTCCACCAGATATGAACTATATGAGTTTCTGGTCATGTCTTTCTGATTAACAAATGCACCGGCACACTTCATGTGTCTTATGAATTCGGTCTTCATGGCAGAATTGGATAAGTTTTTGTCATGTTTATCAACGATATTTTTGTCTACTCGAAGTCGGAAGAAGAGCATGTAGAACATCTCTGGATTGTATTAGCATCAACTCTACGCGAAGTTTAGTGTGAGTTTTGGCTGAAAGAAGTACCATTCTTGGGGCACGTGATATCTTTAGAAGGAATCTCCGTGGATCCAAGTAAGGTCGAAGACATAGTAAAGTGGAAGTCTCCTCCTCAGTTTCAGAGACCCACAATTTTCTTGGTTTGACAGGTTACTACCGAAGATTTATTCCCAATTTCTCCAAGATAGCCAAGCCAATGACAGAATTGTTGAAGAAAGATAAGTTTTCACGAGATGAAGCCTGTGAAGGAGCATTTCAAACCTTGAAGAAGCATCTTACCACTGCTCCAGTGTTAGCTCAACCGGATATCAGGAAGCCCTTCGATGTGTATTGCAATGCCTCAGGCATAGGTCTTGGGTGTGTTCTGTTGCAAGATTGAAGAGTCATTGCTTACACCTCTAGACAGCTCCGTAAGCATGAATAGAACTACTCTACTCATGATTTGAAACTAGCCGCAGTAGTTCTAGCATTGAAGATTTGGAGGCACTATCTCATGGGTAATTTGGTACATCTTTGCACTCATCACAAGAGCCTAAAGTACCTCTTCACATAAGCAGATCTCAACATGAGGCAGAAAAGATGGTTAGAGCTGATTAAGGATTATGAATTGTAAATTCATTATAATCTAGGGAAAGCCAATATGGTAGCAGATACGCTTAGGCGCAAAGCCCAGTGTAATTTCTATCAAATGTTGCATGCCTCAGATGAAGAGCCTACTCTACGAGTGCTACCACATCTAGCCTTGTATAATCTTGCCCTTGTACCTACAATCTGAGAGGAGATTCTTGCGGCTCAGAAGAAGGATAAGGGTATGGCACATATCCGAGAAAGGGTAAAGGCCAATACCGCCAAGTGCTTTCACCAAGATAATGAAGGTATCTTATGGTTCAACGGAAGGTTAGTGGTACCGAAGAATCATAAGCTAAGAAAGAAGATTCTCGATGAAGCTCATCTTTCCAAGTATTCAATTCATCTGGGAAGCAACAAGATGTATCAAGATCTACGCAAGAAGTTTTGGTGGACTCGAATGAAGCTTGGGATTGCTAGATATGTTGCAGAATGTGACACTTGCCTCAAGGTTAAGGGAGATCATTTAATGTCAGCAGGACAACTTCAGCCACTATTTAGTCTAGCTTGGAAGTGGGAAGACATATCCATAGATTTCATCGTGAGACTTCCAGTGACATCAAAGAAGCATGACTCCATTAGGGTGATCACTGAACGCTTGGTGAAGAGCTCTCATTTTATTCGAGTATGTACTCGATATAGTACTAAAAAATATGTCGAGCTATACCTTTCTCGTATAGTTTGTTTGCATGGCGTACCCAATACCATCATTTCTGATAGAGGTCCTCAGTTTGTAGCACGATTCTGAGAATAGCTTCATGCCTTGTCGGGAACATCTTTAATTAGAAGTTCAGCATATGACCCTCAGACTAATGGGTAGACAGAACGAATCATTCAAATACTAGAAGACATGCTACGAGCCCTTGTGCTACATCATGGTAAGAACTGGGACGAAGGACTGCCATTAGCAGAATTTTCATACAACAATAGTTACCAGAAAAGCATCAAGATGTCACCGTTTGAAGCTTTGTATGGACGTCCATGTCGAACACCCTTGAACTAGTCTGAGTCAGGAGAACGAATGATTTTTGGACCCGAGCTGGTCACTGAAGCTGAAGAACGAGTCCGAATCATTCAAGCAAATCTGTGAGCAGCACAATCCAGGCAGAAAAGTTACGCCGACAAGCGACATCGACCTTTGTTTTTTGAAGTTGGTGATCTTGTGTACCTCCGAGTCTCACCAATGAAAGGAGTGCAACATTTTGGAATCTGAGGAAAATTAGCCCCACAGTACATCGGTCCATTCCCTATCATGAAAGGTGTGGACCCGTGGCATATCATATCGCTTAGAGCTAACTGCGACCAGATTTGACTTATGCTGAGAAGCCGATGCGAGTGGTTGACCAGAAGGACCGGGTGACAAGAAGCAGGACTCAAAAATTTTACAAGGTTCAATAAAGCAACCACACTGAAGATGAAGAACCCTGGGAGACAGAAGAGTATTTACAAGCAAATTTTCTAGAGTTTCTTCACTCTCTCTGATGTATTTTCCCCCTAATCTGTTCTAAATCTCAGGACGAGGGGCTGTAACACCTCACTTTTAATAAAGAAGCAAGTTGTTCATGTTTTGAATTGTGGAGCCTAAGCTCAACAAGGAAACAAATAAGTTCAAGTTTTAAAATAAAGGTTCAAAATCTTTCAACAAATTTTTGTGAAATAAAAATTACAATGAAAGTGCTTTACCAAGATTTGAATTTAGAATTTTTTATAAAATTTTATTTAGTACATAAAAGGCCCAAATAAATATTTAGTTTCAAATGGCCATTTATCTTCCTGAATTTTTAACAATTTTTTGAGTTCGAACTTGATCGGGGCCCAAAAACAAAAGTTGTTAATTATAAAGCTTTGAACACTTCTACAAAATTTAGTGAGAAATTGAGCTCGGGAAGTTGGTATTTCAAAGAAAAAAACAGAGCAGCATTTCAAGTTTACAAAAAAATCAGGAAAATGGGAAAAGGCTGTGGGCCCACCTGTCATAGGCAGCACCGCCCTTCTTCTCCAGCTGGCCAGCGCGCCGCTGCAGCTCAAGTGTGCGCGCACCAGGCAGCTGCCTGCCTGTTCGTCTGGCTGCCGCTCACCGCTCTACCAGTCGCCGCCCTCGTGCAAGGAATTAAACCGGGGTCGTTGCTTTGGTGCTCTCTCCCTCATTCTCTCCCGCCCGCGGCACCATCTCTCTCTTTGGACGCCACCATCGAGCACCCTAGCCCAAGCCGCCTCCCTCTGACTCGCGTGTCCACCAGCCTCGGCAGCCCCTGCTAGAGTTCCTTCATGCAACGGTTCACTTTCTACCCCACTAGATCGACTGGATTTTGCGTTTTCCCCAAACCTCCAGATTTTTGAACTTGCCAGCTGTTTTCTTCGATTCTGGTGCATTCCAGGTGGGATTCTTCAAGTACTTCCTATATCCATGCAGCCCACACCCGGGCGCACCTTTTTGGGCTTGTGAATCGACCAATTTAATGATCCTTGGCACAGGAATTTCAGACTTTAAACCCCATTGGCCGCGGAACCATCGACGTCGCCGTTGAACTCCTAGCTTCGGCTTTCCTCATTGACATCAGTGACCGCGCCGACTTTCTACGTACTCCGGTGGAGCTCTCAGAAAGAAATCTTCAAGTTTGGTCAACTCTTCGAGCCGCACCACCTCGCCGAACCTCGTCATCTGCCTCCTGTTGTCGAAGCCTCACCTCCGGTGAGAACCGCAGCCTGTGGACCGATCCACTGTTCTCCCCGCAAGTCGAGGACCGTTACGGTGCAAGAAATCCCGAGTTTGCCGCTGGCAACTGCCCTCTGGCGAAAGCGCCACCGCGCCGACCGGCCTGCCCGCCATGGCCGGCTGGGAGCCGAGCTCCCCCGCCTCGGATCTTCTGTGACCGGTGGGATCCAGTGCGGCCTAACCGTGCATGCCACCATGTGGCCGCCCAACTTGGGCCAGGGATTTCTGGCCCACTTTGTGGCCAGGCCCAACCGGCTGAAATTGGTTTAATTATTCTTTAAATTATTTATTATTTGAAAATCAGTTTAATTTTGTAAAATTCATAAAAATTTTATTTTAGCTTAAAAAATTATGTGGTAAATTTTAATAGGATTCTCTCAACTAGAAAAATATTCTGGAGCTGACTAATTTTTATTTTATGCATTAAAATAATTTAATTAATTCAGATCATTTAATCAAGAAGAAATGCATTATTGTTCTTTATCAGCATGTAAAAATGTTATAAAATTTAAATTTCTGTTTATTTATTTATTCTCTACTGGTTTAGCAAAATCTTATAATTTACTTTGGTAAAAATAATTTATAAATATTTTATTCTTTGTGTGTAGTATTTAATTCATTATAAATCTATTTGATTTCAATAAATTCTGTAAATTCCTAAAAAATTCGAAAACTATTTGCTTAATTTTATGGACACTCTAAAATTAGTTTTATGTCTTCAAGAACCATATTAAAGAAGTTTTATAACCATATTTATTTATTTTACCTTGCAAAGTTGTATATTTATTACTTATAACTCCATTTAATAAACTAGGGCACCATTTTCATCATCATTCTTGCATATAATTTAATATAGGTTCCCAGGAAGTTGAAGAAGAGCCCAGGCAAGCCCCGGTTTATTATCCTTTTTTAAAATTATTTACTTTTATTACTGTAGATTGTTGGTATGTAATGTGCACTAGGTGATAGGGGTTGATTGAAACCTTAGTTACATTTATAGAATCCTACTTGGTTTAGTATTTTTGGTAAAGGTAACTCGATGTAGAGATAAGCTATGAATACTAGTTAACGGTAGAAGTCGAGTGGATAAATCTTCAGTCACGAGCTATAGGTTGGTGCAAGATTTGATAAGTACGGTATAAGTGGTTTGCTTTGTCACATGAAAAGATGAATGGAGACTGCACATGAAAGTATAGGTTGGCATCAGCAAAGGAGTTATGTATGCGATAGCCCTGTCTGTGTCGAGTAAAGACCGTTTGTTGTCGGCTCTGTCGAGCAAGTTTGAACAGTACTGATGGGAGAGCCCAATGTACGTAGTGAATAGATGTAGAGAAATGGGAGATCTTTAGGGCTAACTATAGATAGACCCGATGTGGTTATCACGTGAAGGACCACTGCTCGAGTGAGGTGAGCATCGCACTGACGCTATGTATCATTGACGTGAAAGGTTGTCATATGTGACTTTTGAAAAGTGCATATATGTCATGTAATCAGGTTTCTCTAGCTAGATGTAAATCGATTCGAATCGTTGCTCCTCACAATAGCGAGTACGACTTGTCTCACTACGTCACATCATAGTAAGAAGTAAAAAAAGTTAGGTGGAAGTAAATATGAGCTGTTTGAGCTGTTTATTAGAATTTGCTTGGCAACCATAATTATGGTAGTTGATAGTGCAAACTAAATTTAGATTTCGATACTTAATTTACTGCTAAAACTTAAAAGTAAGGATTCACTTGTAGCGCTGCTTTTGTAATTAGCCAACCTTGGTGAGTTAGCTATCTAATTTTTAGGAGTCGACTGTAGATAGCTATGTTGACGGATAAGACTGGCTGAGCATTAAATGCTCAGGGCTTTGTGTTTGTGGTTTTCTCCTGCAGGTGCTCTCTCTCTTCCTTCTCAGATCTAGTCAGAAAGAGCGACCCTTGAGAGTGGCTTCGTTTGCTAGGAGCTCGACTCGCCGTACTGAGTGGGTTATTGCTAGGAGGTACATCGTATGGGTTCAATATATTCTTTTGCTTAGTTTTCAGGATGCCCCTATATAATAGGTTTTTACCTTTCGCACTTTAAAACTCATGGTTTGTAAACTTAATAACAAGTCTGTAATGTATTTTATTGTACTTGAGCTGTAATGTGGTTCTCGCTTCGTCGAGTGACATCCGATATAATCTTTAAGATCGATGACATGTATATTCTGAGGTACAGGCTGTATGGTGATATGATTTGATAATTAATGATATTCAGGCCTTACATATCCATTACCAATTAAAGTTGGTCGCACACATGTGCCATACGTATGTTCCAAACAGAAGCAAACAACTCATAGTGACCAATCGAATTTATAACCATATCAAAAAGACATCTTCATCGTTAATAGCACCGACGTCCTTTGGATTCACATTGAAATTGATTGATGCAGTAGCACCATGGCAACCCGTGGTCCTGATGCGTTCCATTTCACCAAACATCAGCTAACTATGTTGCTGATGCTTGTTGGCGGAAAAATAAAGTATGCTGCTATTGCTTATACTGTCACTACGACAGAACAAATCAAACCTGACGCTCTGAATCAATAATACAATCAGATTTTTCTAGCCATATGATGCGACACGTCTGTAATAGCAGCTCACTACAATTTTGCCTAATTGCCAACTGCAATATCATAGATATAGTAACCTTTAAACCACAACCTACTTCACATCTTAAAAACATGTTGGCCCATAGATCATCTCGCCACTTGCATTTTGACTTGATACATTATTTTTCTTGCTGTTTGTTAACATATGTCCAACTAGTTTTTTTAATTAAAAAATTAGAATCAATATGTTTATATCTTCTTTAATTGTTATTAACATTTAGTGTAATGTAGGATGTGTTTGGATCCACTATAGATTATTAATATCTTGATTACGAAGGTTGATTATATAATCTAGATTATAAAAAAATCTTGGTTGGGTGTTTGGAGACTAGATTATATAACATGCTTTTCAAGTTTTTGAGTTTTGAAATGACCTGTTTGTTTCTTTTAAAAAAACATGTTATTACGATTTGGGAAGAACAAAGAGTCTTTTGCCAAACAAAATTTGAATGTAGCTGGGGTGAGACAGCTAATGGGATTATATAATCTGGGTAGCTAGATTTTAGAATCTGGATTCTTATAATCTAGATGGATCCAAGCAGGCTCGTACTCTCGTTGTTTGTTAGAATAACACCTTTATTGTCTAAAAGATAGAAATAAATAATTATCTTATTTTTTTTTCCTTGAATAACAAAAGTTTGCTCGTATCTCATATCTCCATCTCAGTGTATACATTACGATACGTATTGACCATTTACTAAGGTGAATTACATTCGTATTATCGAATGTCACATGTGGATAAATAATAGTTTAGTAAATGGCTCCTGTTATTTATTTATTTATTTGCCTTGCTCTGCCTCTCAATCTTGGTTCAAGTTGGAAAGCATGATCATATTCATGTAGTGTTTTCTCTCTTAATACAAAGATTCATAGCTCTCTTACATATTCACGAAAAAATATATATCTAAATAACTTCATATAGAACAAAATCACTTGTCACAACACAAATATTATCAAGTTCCATCATCTACCATCATGTAAAGCTTGTGCAAGATGCAATGAGAGAGAGAGAGAGAGAGAGAGAGATCAGTATAAGAATTCATACAGGGTGCAATTGTTATGCCACCCGTACATGCATTTGTCATATTCTGACTCATCATTTTCGTAGCATTTAAGCAGCTCAAATTTATCCTTGATGGTGATGATTCCTCATTTTGTAGCATATTGTGATAGTTTATGTTGCAGCTCGAATTTATACTTGATGGTAGATGATAAAATGAGTTATGCAGCCATATATGTTTATTGGATTGCTTTGAAGCACTTGTAGGGATGTGTTTTGAACTCGGTAACATAGTATTGTCATCATATGTTCAGTTAGATGAAAACCAACCAAGTAGCAAACATACATTCTCTAGTTTTTGTCGTTCATGAAAATATCATGTCCAAGTTCCTCTCAAACCTATGTTCATGACAATCATCGGAGTATCACAGGTGACGCCGTCTAATATGTTTCATTTCGTGTGAAGTATTTATGTATGTGACCTTAACTCACTATGAGTAAATTTAAGTCGACTCCTTGAGAAATTAATTAAAACGTTCCAATCGAGCATCACTTTCTCCAATTCACATGCATTGCACGTTTTCGTACTTATATTGTGTGCCCCATTCTCCCTCCTGCCACACTGACAACTCTGAATTAGACAACCATCTAGAGCATCACATGCACCATATTTTTGAGTATTATGTGCAGAGAGAACAGTGTATCCATCGGTCCCCCCGCTGATGGTGCTTCTGCTTCATGCCATTTGATCAGGGCTCTAGCTGATTGTAGAAGCCAATAGATGCCCACCTATGTACGACTCATCATCATCATATACTGCAACTAATGCGTCCTTTTTAGGTGAAGTGATTGATATGCTTCCTTCCTAGTGGCGTTTGGTCAGTCGATCCACTAGTTATCATGCAATAGCAAGCTGAACTTAAATATCTTTACTTAGTATGTTACCAAAACAAACACAACTTCAAGTTAATGAATCCAATACTCAAACTGATGGACAAAATAATAGAGGCAACAGCGCTCAAATGCTATGGAAATATATAAGTATTTACCCCCAAATATCTTTGCCTAGCAGATAAATGTACTAACAAAGAGACAAATACAAAAAAATTGGGCCGCCCTGTTCATATCTGTTACCTTTGAAAGGCGGACAAGTCAGGAGCAACATAATAGCTAGACACACATGATATGTAGAATATTAATTACTTTTGAAAAATATGAAACGAATGAAAATCTTGAAAGCTGAAACCCTGATGAATGGTCCCTGTCCCAGGGGCCTGAGTCCTCGAGCACGCATAATCCCATGATTTACAGCAGCAGAATGTGGCACACAAAGTAGTCGCCGTTGCCATGCCTTTTCTCCCACCTGGAATTGACTGAACTTCATGTCATCAACCCTTTTTGCATAGTTACATGTAAAGATGGTGACAACTATTTGGTTCCTTTCTTTTCATGAAATAAATTATTTAGTTCCTCAAACTATGTTTTGTTCATAAAAAGTAGAAACTGAGAATTGAAAGGTATGGTTAGACCATGGGTTGAACAATCTCTAGGGATTGAGTCAAACACCAACTGATCAAGCTGGTCCTAGCTGGGTGGAGATGCAATGAAACTATTCCGATTCCTCTGTTCATTAACACCAGAGGTTTGAGAATAACAAGGCAACAAGGCTTATCTATAACAAACAGCAAGTGCTCGATAACATTATGCACAAGCTGACCTAATGCTGTTGCAATGTGACACACAAGAAGTGCCTTCACGCAGCATCTGAGAGTGTTCAAGTAGCATGTCACCATCAGGGAAAGTGAGTGCAAAGGACAGTAGGAAGTCGGTGTCACCGGAAAGGGAAGTGCAAGCTATTGCTAACAAGTCAAGGAACCAGGAGGCTTGCAGGCATAATCAAACAAAGAGCAGAGGATCTGTAACAGTGACACGTCTGAGGGGAAGAGGCTGGACTGAGCATGTAGAATGAAGTCTGATAGTGAGATGAACAGATGCCACATTTGGAGGTGCCTTTAAGCACATCCAACCACCACTGCAACATGAACAAAATTGGTATATAGGCATCTATCAGGTTACACCAAGATGTCGCACTGACAGATGGTATGCCAAGATTTGGTGTAAATTTATGGCGGCAGACATCTGGTTCTGCAAGTATGGAGGTGCAGGTAACTACAGCTTCATATGCCTAAAATGCAACTAGAAACACCAAATGCTGAGACTTACAGATGCTGCAACGGAAACTGCGATAAAATAATCAGATGAAATGCAACATTTTGCAGTTCAATACTTGATGTGCCGACAAGATACAGAACGTTAGTGTAATACTACCATCACCATAGCATTCTGCAGTTCAACGATTGTTAAGCAGGCAGTACATGATAGAGGAGAATAAATTATATAATTCAGTTAGCAAACATTGTCACAAAAATATAATAGCCCACTAATCAGGTATCTTTTCAGGTACTTAAAATATTATCGATGAAACACAATGTTAGTTCCATATATTTTCAGTCTGTGCAGGGATGCCACTTGGAAGGCTGAACCAGACCAACTAAGAAAGTAGGAAAATTGGCTAACCTGTTTCTGAAAAAAAATGATGGCACAAATAAATAACTCTGTTGCCATAAATCTTCCAAGAAATAAATTATATATATTGGTTGCCCCGTAAAGATTCATTATATTGAGATAACCAGGATATGTGAGGAATTAGTAGATATGTGAAAACCATAGAAATAGGAAAATCATGATATGGTCTCTGTTCACAGGTTGCTAACAATATAGTATGATCGTGTTCAGCTGCATGTAACAAATATATCAGCACTGACCAGAGAGGGTCCTACATCTACAGTGAGAAAAATAGATAATAATTTCAATTTGCGGAAACAGTGTTGCTTTCCATTGCTAACTTATTCTCTTTTATTTCTAAATTTTCTGGTACAACAACATGCTACACTGTTTAGAGTGAACAAATAGTAGCACTAGTGGTTCCCTTGTGGAGAGAAATAATGAATACATTCCTGAAGAATTTGGATTGCGTACCTGACAAAATGAAATGATCGGAGGTTGTCACCAAACGAGTTTGATACATTCATGGCACCTAACGAAACTTAGTGCTAACATCTCATAGAGTGATTTACAATTCAGATGAAACAAGAAAAAGACCATCAAAAGTAATATAAGTCAAAGAGAAACCAATAATATACCATAAAAAATAAACAGAACAACAGATATAAGCAATGTGTACCTTCATCAGGGTAAACACATCAATCCAGATCCTTACTATCATTATGCAAGATATGTAGTCCTATAATTGTTTACTCTTTTAGGTCAACATGTAATCTGTGAAATAAATTTGCTGCCTAAAAGTGACCCTTGAGAGGCTGAAGAACGGTAAAACATTGGAATGACTAACTGAACTACCATGAGAAGTTTGAACAGACAGAACATGGAAGTCCTAAAGCAGCCATCTTATATACTGCTATCATTGGAAGGAGAAAAAGGCAGCAAAGTTTCAGAGTTCAAAATATTTTTAGCTCATCCTGGTAGAAAGTAAAATAAAAGGGGCATAAAATAAGACAAAATAATCAGAAAAGTCAAAATAACATTGACATCGGCAAAGGTCACTTTGAAAGAATAAATCAAAAAGAGAGTGACCTAAAATCTAGGAACAAGGGAAAAAGGGTTAGTTGTTGGTGACTTTGATCCTGAAAGGTCAGAAGCACAGAATTACATCTGCTAGATGAAACAGAACCTCATTATCATAAATCAGATCCATCAACCCAAAAACTACATTTTATCTAGTATTATCTTTATTAGCAAGAACTCAATATGACTAAAAGAAAATTGATGGTAAGAGAAAATAATATGAAAATTTATTTTGAAAGCAAAATAATATGAAATTTGAATGACCATTGACCGCTGTTAGATGGAGCAGAACATAAATGTCAACATTACTATCATTACCAGCACATCTAAAAGGTGAAGTGTCACCCGCAGGAAAATAAAATATCAGGATAAAAAATTTATTTTTAAATAGCATTTAACAACTTACATACCAAAAAATACATCAAAGCATTTATGGGCTACAAATTTTCTACCGGAGGCAAAACAGTGACAATGAAGTATCATCACTTCTATAATTTGATGGTAGCCTCTGTGCTGCACAAAAGCGTGCCAAACTCAGATCTTGATCGGAAACTTGTCAGGAATGCTACCTCCTCACCATTGTTGGCAATGGAGCTCCCCACGGAGTGTAATAGTAATGGACTAAGGCGTCTCCTGTTTCAACTAACACTCTACATCAGGTCATTTCGAATCTGGATAATTCTCCACTATGCTTTTGCAGGTGACAAAACAGGGGAAAGCTATTTTTCTCCAAAAAAAAACATGGAAAAGCTATGCATAACCTGAATTCTTCCAGTACATAGTACCAACGTACATTACGACTTTAGACGATGCTTTCTTAGCATGTCAAACGATGATGCAAGACGAGGTGTCCGTACCAATCAGTACTTTGCTTTATTTTGTACAGGCTACAGAGGCATTCCAATGACTGAAAAAAAATCATGGGAGTAACACGAATATCCTTTTTCTTTGTTTGAAAAAACAGGATCTGGCAAATTTTGTAAATTTCTATCACGACGTCACAATCTCTCTCATTTATAACCACCATGAGGAAATAGTAGCAACTCAGAACAGAGAAACGTCGGACATTTTTCACCTTGATTCAAGGGATACAGGCGGGTTTGGCGGCACGGAACAACCCGAGGAGTCCAAGATCTGTGGCCAGCAGACCTCCAGAGCCTGCAGGGGTCTAGACGTCAACAAGGAGATTTGAAGGGCTTAGCTGGCGCCGCCGCCGCCGCTCGCCGGCAGGTCCATGTCAGGTATCAAGTGGTACCGTAGGCGTGTCGGTGGTCTTGGCGGGGCCGCACAGGGAGAGCGGTCAGTGAGGAAGAGCTGAAGCGGTCCTCTTTTGCGCAGCTTATTTTTCTTATTCATAGAAATAGAAGTTGTATTAAACAAATTTATTTTATAACATATTAACTCAGCAGCTTTTTAAAATAAACTAAATAATAGTTTATTTTTTAGCTATTTTTTATCAGCTAAAAAAATAAAAAAATAAATTACTTTTTTATTAAGTTTCAGTTGTACCAAAACAGATTCAGAGAGCACAATCCAAACAGTGCCTCATGCTTTTTTTTAAAAAAAAAAATTAGGGGCATGTATATCAGTTTATTCGCATTTGGTTAGTTAGATAGATATCATTATAACTTTTCAAATTTCAAAATATACAACTGCAATGTCACTTGCAGTGAACTCTATAAGTGAATGATATGAATGTCATATTTTATTTTTTATAAATTTTAATATAATATATCAATTTAATCATTTTTCTCTTTGCATCCTTTTACAACATAAATTCCTGTAGATTGGTCACTGTTCCTTCCATCATACCTTCTCCGTACTAATTTATAAGGCATTCTAGCATCCTTTGTATTTTTTTAAATTATAAATCTTTTTCACTTTCTAATACATCTTTCTTTATTTCCACTGCCTCTTCATCTCTATCCATATTACTTGTTTTCAATGCAACCCACATTTTCTACTCTTCGTGATTCATGTTCTCGCAACCAAAACAACTTACTCCATTCCAGATGGAGAGTAGAACTTACTGTAATAATTAATGATGCGCACATATACTTCCTCTATTCTTAAATATTGTTGCCGTTTACTTCTAACATTAATTTTGACTGTTTGTTCTATTAAAAAATTTGTTGAATATTATATATTTTATTATGATTTACTTTATCATTAAAATTATTTGAATTACAACTTATTACATATTTGAATCAATTTATTGAATAGGAAGAATGGTTAAAGTTGATGTTAAAAATTAGCGGTTACAAAAATTTAAAAATGATGTTGTATGTATTTGACCTTTTTGGGCTTCGGATTAAAGTTTATGCTTGTAATTTCAAACGACATTTCAGTGGATTCTTTGTTTTGACATGTTAATTCAAAGATCGATGAAGCAAGTTATTATATCTCAGGCCATCTTCTGATACACCAGGACTATTCAGTTTGAAAGGTTCCAATTTGTAGGCCTCTTGAGTTGTAAGTTGCATGGCCAAATAAGCCCCATTCATATTGAAAGTTGCCTAGAGTGGGGATGAATAGGCAACGACCTGAAAATCAACACTTAAAAACAATTAAATCAGAAAAACAGAGGGAGGATTAGTTCGGTCAGTCAGACTTGTCTGGTAGCGGACAAGTTCGGTCCTTGCGGATAAGTCCGCTAGTCGCAGCGGAAAAAGATCAAAGCCAAAAACAAACAGAGACAAGAGACAAAGGGATTTTTATTGAAGTTCAGCCCCACAAAAAAGCCTATGTCTCCGTTGAGGGGTTCACAAAGAATCGGGTTGCACTTATGCCTTAACCTCTCCAAGTGACCACAAAGATCAACTTGGTTTTCATTAAATCAAGATGGGTGATACAAACCTCTCGAATCTTACCACGATGTCCTTGATGGATTCTCGGTGACACTTAGCCGTCTAAGAGATGAATCTTCAATAGTAATAAGCCCTGCAAGTCATGCAATAAAAAGATCAAATGCTCAAATCGAATCGAGAGATGAAAGAACTCACAATCTCCTCTTCTTTCAATTAAAACCCTAGGAGATTCAATGAAGAACGAGTGAAGCAGGAGAGGTGGATCTCAGAGGGTCTCAGGGTGTGATTTGAAAAGATGTGAGCGCTTTTGGTAACCCTAAGACGTGGGGGGAAGGGGGGTATAGATCAATCAAAGATGACCTTCCAAAATTATCAGGAGCGGACTAGTCCGAAGGTTCGGACAAGTCCGAACATCAGGCTTAACGGTAACATAGTCATCTCTTTGTAGTCCGCAGAGGGCATGGACAAGTCCGCTAGCGGACTAGTCCAACCGAGCGAACAAATCCGGTCAAGCCGCAGTGTAATCGCTCTGGAGTCCGCTGCCCAGCGGACAAGTTCGAAGGATAATGGGGGTGCTCATTCTTTGGAGTTCCGAAGGAGCGGACTAGTCTGGCTCTGCCAGAGGGACACTCTCTAGAGTCCGCAAGTTGGCCGAACATGTCCGACGCCGGACAAGTCCAGAGTGACTACGTGCTCCCTCTCTAGAGTCCGGTCATTGGGCGGACAAATCTGTTTCTGGATAAGGACGAGAAACTGGACAATTTCGGAGCCAGTGACCAAACACAGGTGATTAAGATCAAGATGAAAAGAGAAAGTTTGAGCACTTATCTATTTTCAAGACAGAAAATACTGAATCCCCTTGATAGTACGGTGATCCTATGACTAAAAAAAGATATAAATACCAAAAACACTGGAGCCAAGAAGCCAGCAATTTTCTCTTCTTTTTTGGGGTCGATAATCATTCATATACTTAGTCTTTGCACACATACTCACAAAATACCATTAAATGCTTTCATTGTTTGTCACAATTCATCACAAAATCCATAAAGGATCCTAGATGCACTTTCAAATATCGATCTTTTTTGTAGAATTTATACAACTTTGGTAATAGAATTAACGCATTTCTGGAGAGAAGCATAATTTAGGATTAATTTGATATATGCCATTACAATTTTGTGAAATTTGAAATATGCCATTCGAACTCACGTGTCATTCACTTGCAAGACCCCATCTGTCATTGACACATAAATGTCATATTTCAAAGTTTGCATCGGGCTCAACGGTAACATGGTTATCTCTCTGTAGTTCACAGAGGGCACAGACAAGTTCACTAGTGGGCTAGTTCGGCCGAGCGGACAAATCTGGTCAGGCCACAGTGTAATCGCTCTGGGGTCCGTCCGTCCAGCGGACAAGTCCAAAGTATAACAAGGTGCTCCTTCTCTGGAATCCGCAGGCCTTGACGGACAAGTCCGTGCCTGGGCTAGTTCGGAGCAGCGGACTAGTCCGGCTCTACCGGAGGGATAGCTCTTTGGAGTCTACAGGTTGGCTAGACATGTCCGATGCCGGACAAGTCTGGAGTGACTGCGTGCTTCCTCTCTGGAGTCCGGTCATTGGGCAGACAAATCCGTTCTCGAATAAGTCCCAAAAACCGAACTATTCCAAAGCTAGTGACCAAACACAGGTGATTAAGATCAAGATGAAAAGAGAAAGTTAGAGCACTTAACTATTTTCAAGACATAAAATGCTGAACTCCCCTTTATAGTACGATGGTCCTATGACCAAAAAAGATATAAATACCAAAAACACTAGAGCCAAGGAGCCAACAATTTTCTCTTCCTTTTTGGGGGTCAATAATCATTCATATACTTAGTTTCTACACACATACTCATAAAATGATATTAAATGCTTCTATTGTTGGTCATAATTCACCTCAAAATCCACAAAGGATCTAGATGTACTTTTAATCTCCCCCTTTTTGGGTGAATTGATGACAACCAGTTAGAAGCTACAAAGATAATCATAGATTACAAGTTAAAGAACATATAAGCTCCCCCTAAATCCATGCACATCAACACATACTAAGATAGTGATAAAAGCTTATACAAATTTCAACTTGTAACCACAAGCAATATGCAATGAGATATATAAAACACAAGCATCACATCATCACATAAGCAGGTCATAGAGTACGAAATATTACAAATCAAGTTTTAAAAACTCACAAGTCCAAATAGTTCACACCAAAGATAGATAAAGGATGATAGAAAGGTAGGGCTTCTCAATTTCTCCCTCTTTGACATCAAGACACCAAAAAGGAAAGAAAGAAAGAGAGAGAGAGAATATGGAATAGTGTTTGAGGAGGAAGAAGACTCGGAGGTTTAAATAGACCCCGTGGTCTGGACTTGTCCGTTAGCAGACTAGTCCGAGACTGCAGATTAGTCTGATCTTCGCAGTCTTGAATCAAGGAGTAGATCTTTGATATTGAAAGAAAATAAACCATTTGATAATTTTCAAAAACCAAACATTATTATGCAAAGTGTGATCAGAGACAATCAATCAATCAACCAAGATTACACTTTTCATAATAAAATTTTCTTAAACTTTTGAGATTTTCAAAAAACAAAACATGCAAGATATTTTGCAAATCTTTTATTTTCAACTCTATCCTATGTCACATCAGCTGTGCAACACTTCAAGTGACGTTTAGGGAATCAAAGATATTTAGCTCATTTCTAAGTTCACAAAAGCGTCTCTTATCTAGAGGTTTGGTGAAAATGTCGGCTAGTTGCTTTTGTGTGGATACATGAGAAATTTCTATGTCCCCTTTGATGGAGTGGTCTCTTAGAAAGTGGTGCCACATGTCTCTGTGTTTGGTGCGGGAGTGCTCACATGGATTGTAAGCAAGCTTTATAGCGCTCTCATTGTCACATAGGAGTGGAATACAGTTCAAAGTGTAACCATAATCTTTTAGAGTTTGTCGCATCCATACAAGTTGAGCACAACAACTACAGGCTGCGACATACTCCGCTTCGGCTGTGGAAAGGGCAACAGAATTTTGTTTCTTAGATGACCAAGACACTAGAGATCTTTTCAAGAACTGGCAAGTCCTCGATGTGCTTTTACGGTCTATTTTGCATCCGGCATAATCCGCATCGAAATACCCAATGAGATTGAATTTTGAGCCTTTGGGGTACCATAGTCCTAAGTTTGGTATATGAACTAGATATCTCAAAATTCTCTTCACGGTCACGAAGTGACATTCTTTTGGATCGGCTTGAAATCTTGCACACATACACACACTAAGCATGATATCCGGCCTAGATGCATATAAGTAAAGGAGGGATCTAATCATAGAGCGATATATCTTTTGATCGATGGATTTGTCTTTCTTATTGAGATCAAGATGGCCATTGGTAGGCATAGGAGTTTTCATTGGTTTTGCATTTGCCATGTCAAACGATCCAATCATATCTTGAGTGTACTTGGCTTGGCAAATAAAAGTCCCTTCTCTTAATTGCTTCACTAGGAAAAATGTTAATTCTTCCATCATAAACATCTCAAACCGTTTGGTCATACGCTTGCTAAACTCATCACAAAAAGATTTGTTAGTAGAACCAAATATAATGTCATCGACATATATTAGGCACATAAAAATATCATTAAAAGCTTTCTTTGTGAAGAGAGTTTAATCAGCCTTCTCTATTTTGAAGCCTTTCTTGATGAGGAAGTCTCTCAAGCACTCATACCAAACCCTTGGTGCTTGCTTCCACCCGTAGAGAGCTTTGTGAAGTTTGTACACATGGTTCGTGTATTTTTCATCTTCAAAACCTGGTGGTTGCTCAACATATACTTCTTCCTTGATCAGACCGTTGAGGAAAGCGCTTTTCACATTCATTTGAAACAGCTTGAAACCATGGTGAGTAGCAAAGGCAAGTAATATTCGAATTGACTCAAGTCTAGCTACAAGAGCATAAGTTTCATCGAAATACAAATCTTCAACTTGAGAGTATCCTTTGGCCACCAATCTTGCCTTGTTTCTTACTACAACACCATCTTCATTTTGTTTGTTTGCGAAAGACCCACTTGGTTCCAACAATGTTTTGCTTAGGTCGTTCCACAAGAGTCCAAACTTCATTTCTTGTGAATTTGTTGAGCTCTTCTTGCATTGCCATTACCCAGTCCGAATCATTTAACACTTCTTCCACCCTAAGAGGTTCAAGACAAGAAATAAACGAGTAATGCTCACAAAATTTAGCAACACGAGATCTAGTGATTACCCTCTTATCAATGTCACCAAGAATTTGCTCGATGGGGTGATCTCATTGCATAGTTTGGTGTACTCGTGGACGTTGCACTTGTGGTCTTGTCTCTTCACTATCTTCTTCAATGTGTTGATCATGGATGGGAAGCTTGTCACTTTGATCAACTTCATTGTTTGCCTCTTATCGAACTTTTTCACTTGTTTCGTCACCACCCGCCATGCCATGATCTTCTTGACTTGTGAATGTAGATGACTCTTGATTTTTTTGTGCTTGATCTCACAAAGTGTCATCCTCTTGATAGCCATGGTCAGAGCTTATTCATCATCTATAATTTCATTAATAACTTACCTCTCTTGGGAGCCATTAGATTCATCAAACGTCTCGTCACGCACTATTTCAACAAAACCATTCGTTTTGTTGAATACATAGTAGGCGTGAGCGTTTGATCTATAACTAAGCAAGAATCCTTCATCAACTTTAGGTGCAAACTTAGAGGATTTGGGTTCTTGTTTAGCATATAACATTTGCTTTCAAAAACTCAAAAGTATGAGATGTTAGGTTTGTTACCGGTGAGAAGCTCATAGGGAGTTTTCTTTAAGAGTCGATGTAGATATAAACGGTTGCTTGCATAACACACGTTGTTGCAGCTTCAACCCAAAAACAATCTAACGTCTTGTACTCATCTAGCATTGTCCTTGCCATCTAGATAAGCGTTCGGTTCTTCTTTTCAGCAACCCCATTTTGTTGAGGGGAGTAGGGTGCTGAAAATTCATGTTTGATGCCTTCTTCATCAAGATATTCTTCCGCTTGTGCATTCTTGAACTTGGTGCCATTGTCACTTCTTATCTTTTTTATCTTCACTTTATACTCATTTTGAACTCTTCTCAAGAATGTTTTGAGCACACTCTTTGCTTCAACTTTGTTATGCAAAAAGAATACACAAGTGAAACGAGAAAAATCATCAACAATGACAAGACCATATTTGTTACCACCAATGCTAATATATGCCATGGGTCCAAATAAGTACATGTGTAGCATCTCCAACGGCCTTGTAGTCGTCATGATATTCTTTGATGGATGACTTGCTCCTACTTACTTTTCGGCTTGACATGCACTGTAAATTTTATCTTTCTCAAAGCAAACATCTGTTAGTCCTATGATGTGACCCCTCTTTTCAGAGTTTGTGAAGGTTTCTCATGCCAACATGGGCTAGGCGGCGATGCCACAACCAACCCATTATTGACTTGGCAACAAGACACGTATTCAGGACTACTTCATTAGTAGAGAAATCTATTAGATAAAGTTTTTTCTTTAAGTAGCCTTTGAATGCCACGGTACAACTTTCTCTTTTGTATACGGTCACATCATAATTTGTGAACAAACAATTATAACCCATCTCACATAATTGTGACACGGAAAACAACTTGTAGCTCAAAGATTCCACCAAAAGAACATTCGTAATAGATAAGTCATTGGAAATAGCAATTTTTTTAAGACCGATTACCTTCCCCTTTTTGCCATCTTCGAAGGTAACACTGTCGTCTTGAGCCTTGTCCTCTTCAATAGATGAGAACATCTTCTCCTCCTCGGTCATATGATTGGTGTAACCATTGTCAATCACCTAACTTCTTCCACCGGAGTAGTATTCCTACAAAACAGATTAGACTTTGTTTTTAGGTACCCAAATTTGTTTTGGTCCTTTCACGTTAGTAAAAAGAGATTTTAGCATCCCACACACAAGACTTGGTGTTCTTGTGGCGTGGCCCAACTTATCTAGCAATAACTCTACTAAAAGCATTCTTGGTTAGCACATAAGAAGCATCAAAATCATGAAAGAGTTTAGCACAATGAAGAGCATTAGTGTTCTTTGGAGGAGGTGCTGGAGAAACTTCATTCTTCGCCTTGTAGCTTCGTCCCTTGGTGAACTTCACAAATTCCTTGTCGTCTTTGTTGTCTCTTGCATTGTGACTCTTACCCTTCTCATATCCAATGCCATCCTTGACATGTGGACGTCTAGTGTTCATGTACGCTTCTCTTACGTACTTGGCTTTTTCTTGCTCAATGGAGATCTTACTTTGTTGAGCTTATACATTGAGAGTCTTGACTTGTTCTTGAAGTTGTACAATGATCTTCTCATTCTCAATCAACTTCTCAATCTCCACATCTTTGCGCCTGTCACAAATAGCAATCGAAGGAGGGCAAGACGCTTCTTTCAAGGAAGATGCTTCTCCTTTAAATTCACTAAATTGCACTTTAAGAGAAAAATAGAGTTTTTCCAAGGTGTTAAACTCCCCTTGAAGTGCATCATTAGCAAATCTAAAGGTTTCGCTAGCATCATTAACTTCAGCCAAAGCTTTAGTTAATTCATCTACTTTTTTTCTCTCAAGAGCTAGGATATTCTGAAGATCAAAGTTTCTCTTCTTCTCAAGAATAAGTAAGTCTTCTTGCTTCTCAAGAATATCTTCTTGCCTCTCAATCTCTTTTCTTTGCTTCTCAAATATATTCATTAATTCAAGAAAGATAGGCACATCATCTTCACTATCGCTAAAGTCAAGTTTAGTTTTTAATACCTTTGACCCTTTTGTCATGAGACAAGTGGGTGTAGCTTTTTCTTCATCGCTCAAGCTTCCAAAAAGAGAGGTGTTGGTTGGAGTGACGCCTATCGCCAATGTATCAATGCCACCTTTATCGAAATCGAGGTCAGAGTCGGAGTTGAAATTCCACTCTTGTCCTATGTGAGCTTGTTTGTTGTACTTCTTGCCCTCGTCCTTCTTGTGCTCCTTGTCTCTCTTTTTCACCTTCTCATCATTGTTCTTGGTATTGGAGCACTCTACAATAAAATGATCTTCCTTTACACATTCATAGCAAGTTCTTTTAGATTTTCTAGTTTTACCTTTGCTGAAGTTCTTGTGGAAGTCGCCTTTCTTCACGAACTTCTTGCACTTCCTCATCAGCAGCGTGAACTTTTCATCATTACATTCTTCTTTCGCTTGAGCATTGAAAATACACCTTCTTCCCTTTTGCTTTGAGGGTTATGCCCTTTTTCGAAAGTGGTGTTGCCGATTAGGGAGTTAACCCTTTTTGCTTCTTCATCTTGATCTTGCTGAGCAAGAAGCCATCCAAGTACTTCATCCGTGGTGAAGTTTTCCTTCTCCCTAATAAGAGTACACAAATGTGAGTTCTAAAGTTAAAGGGCTTGAAATAACTTTTTGTTGACTTCGATGTCTTCAAGCTTCACTCCAAGAGCTCTTCTCTTGTTGACGATCTCCATGAGACGGTCATGTACTTCATGAGGACCTTCATTCTTCTTTCTAATGAACAAGTTGTATTGTCATCTTAGAAGATCTTCTCTAGCTTCCTTGACGGTGTCCGTCCCTTCGTAGATGATCTCAAGCTTCTTCTAGATCTGGTGGGTATTTTTTATCCCCATCACCTTGGTGTACTCATTTGAGCTTAATGCTGAAATGATCACGGAGGCAGTTTGAGTGTTGCGGTGCATGTTGACTTCATCCGTTTGAGTAGGTTCTTCTTCATTCTCAAAAGTGAAGCCCTTCTCGACAATCTTTAAAATTTTTGGCCCCATCGACTCGAGGTAGGTGATTATCCGTAACTTCCAGTGCTCGTAGAAGGTTCCATCGAAGATGAGAATCTTCCTCGAGGGTTGTCCAATCTTCAACTCAGTCTTCAGCACGTTGTAGTCGAACTGGACGTTGGGTAGTTCTCCTTGCTTGAAGATGAATTACCAATCTTCTCGGTCGACATCTTTAACCTTTCTAGCTATTAAGCTATTGAAAAGAGAGTCCTTGCACTGATACCAATTGAAAGTTTCTTAGAGGAGGCGTGAATAGGCAATGACCTGAAAATCAACACTTAAAAAAATTTGATCAGAAAAACAAAGGGCGAACTAGTCCGGTCAGTCGGACTTGTCCGGTAGCAAACAAGTTCGGTCCTTGCGGATAAGTCCGCTAGTCGCAACAGAAAAAGATCAAACTCAAAAACAAACAGAGACAAGAGACACATGGATTTTTGACAGAAGTTCAGCTCCACAAAGGAGCCTATATCTCCGTTGAGGGGTCCACAAAGGACCGGGTTGCAATCAATCTTTAACCTCTTCAAGCGACCACAAAGATCAACTTGGTTTTCACTAGATCAAGATGGGTGATACAAACCTCTCAGATCTCACCATAATATCCTTGATAGATTTCGGGCTACACCTAGCCATCTAGAAGATGAGTTTCTAAGAGTAATAAACCCTGCAAGTCCTGCAATGAAAAAATCAAGTGCTCAAATCGAATCCAGAGATGAAAGGACTCACAATCTCAGTGGAGGAGATTCAATGATGTGAGCAACGAGTGGAGAGGTGGATTCAATGATTTGAGCAACAAGTGGAGAGGTGGATTCAATGATGTGAGCAACGAGTGGAGGAGATTCAATCGTACCCTAGGGGATTCAATGAACAACGAGTGGAGGAGAGGTGGATCTCAGTGGGTCTCAAGGTGTGATTTGAAAAGATGTGAGCGTTTTTGGTAACCCTAAGATGTGGGGGAAGGAGGATTATATAGATCAATCAAAGATGACCTTTTAAAAATACTAGGAGCGGACTAGTTCAGAGGTCCAAACAAGTCTGAACATCAGGCTCAACGTTAACATGCTCATCTCTCGAGTCTGCAGAGGACACGAACAAGTCTGCAAGCGGACTAATCCAGCCGAGCGAACAAATCCGGTCAGGCCGCGGTGTAATCGCTCTGGAGTCCGCTGCCCAGCAGACAACTTTGCTAGCGGACAAGTTCGAAGGATAACAGGGTGCTCATTTTCTAGAGTTCGCAGGCCTTGACAGACAAGTCCGTGTCTGGACTAGTCCGAAGGAGCGGACTAGTCCGGCTCTGCCGGAGGGACACTCTCTGGAGTCCGTAGGTTGGTCGAACATGTCCGGTGCTGGACAAGTCCGGAGTGACTGCGTGCTCCCTCTCTAGAGTCCGGTCATTGGACGGACAAATCCGTTTCTAGATAAACACAAGAAACCGGACAATTTCGGAGTCAGTGACCAAACACAGGTGATTAAGATCAAGATGAAAAGAGAAAGTTTGAGCACTTAACCATTTTTAAGACAGAAAATACTGAACCTCTTGATAGTACAGTGATTCTATGACTCAAAAAAGATATAAATACCAAAAACACTGGAGCCAAGAAGCCAACAATTTTTTCTTCTTTTTTAGGTCGATAATCATTTATATACTTAGTCTTGTGATCCTATGACTCAAAAAAGATATAAATACCAAAAACACTGGAGCTAAGAAGCCAATAATTTTCTCTTCTTTTTTGGTCGATAATCATTTATATACTTAGTCTTTGCCACACATACTCACAAAATGCTATTAAATGCTTTCATTGTTTGTTACAATTCATCACAAAATACACAAAGGATCCTAGATGCACTTTCAAATACCGATCTTTTTTTAAGAATTTATACAACTTTGAGAATAGAATTAACGCATTTCTAGAGACAAGTATAATTTAGGATTAATTTGATATATGCTATTACAATTTTGTGAAATTTGAAATATGTCATTCGGACGCACGTGTCCTCATTTGTCATTAACACATAAATTTTATATTTTAAAGTTTGTAAAATGGTAATGGTTCACCCTATAATTTATAGTATTGTACTTGGCTGCTTCGCCTCTGATAGTTGCCGAACTGACATTGCAAGGACATCACGGCGAACTGCGTCACCCCCATGTCTCCATTATTGCAGCCTCAAGTCTCGAGTACGTGTAGTGTACTTCACTGGAACAGGGATCCTTCTCAATGCGTGCACACATATACCTTGTTCTTAGTCACGTCCGGAACGTTAGTTAATAGCATCAATCTTGTCTGGAATAATTCGGCCTAATTATTAGCTCAGCCGAGATCATGGATGTACCAATGCAACCACATTTCTACGAAATTAAGTTGAGCAGCAAGTTAAACTGCTCCATGATGCTGATGTTTTGCTTGTATGATCGTCGACAATTTTCTCTCTATATGATTCAAAACACCCTCTACTACAGAAGTCTGATAACAAAGAGCAAACCATATAAGATAGATTTTAAAATAGAACATTCAATTTAAAAAGTAATTAGTAGGTTTTAACAGGTAACGGCAATCAAAGGCATGTTGTCGGTTGACATTAATTTGTTTTTTTATATAAATCTACAGCTGCGATTGAATTTGTATCTTACCTCTTAGGAATAAAACAAAAATAATTGATCTATATTAAAAGGGTCTCATATAAAGGTGTTGTGCCCCTCTCGTTTTAATTTTATATAGATATGGATTTTAAAACAAAATCTGGCCTTTTGCAGCAAGCTGCAGACGGCGGTGTACAAAGTGACTTATTATAATAAACTAGAAATCCTAAAGTGACAATGCTAAAGTGAGTACACATAATTTTGCAGGTTGGTAGCGTGCAAAACCAACATCAGTACTACAATAATAGTTAACGGGTTAAATTAATGGATTGGGGTTTAGATGGGTCGCACATCTGAGTCGGTTGTGATGAACCGTCAAGCTTGAACTAAACTGTCAGTAAATGGATGGAGCTAACAGCAAGTAGTTAACTACTCTATCTGATTTTAAAATATTGATACTGTTGATTTTTTAACGTTATATTTAACTATTAGTTTTATTAAAAAAGTAATAATAAATACTCATATGTTCTATTATAACTAGCTTTATTATTAAAGGTATTTTCTTATTTGCTAAGATTGTTTCTTGCTTAAATTGCTTTGAACACTGGTCTCGAGATATTTTTTGTTTTTAGACTAGCTAATGCAAAGTACGTGCCCCCGATGTGTTTTAAATATATACTCTCTCTATTTTTAATTATTACCATTGACTTTTAATGTAATATTTGCATGATTATTCATATTATTAAAATTTAGTTCAATATGTAAAATTATAACTCGTGTTTTAATATTTTTAATCAAATATATAATGTTTATCATACCTTTTTAATTAAATCGATACTAAAAATAATGTTAGAAGTTAATAGCGACAATAATTAAAAAACAAAAGAAGTAGCTTAAATTCATCTAAATATATTTAAAATATTGGGGTGGCTAGGAACTGGAGCTTTGCTTTGCGTCGGTGTTGTACTATCGTGCAGTCGAACCCTGGCGTGATGTTTGCCAAAGGGAATCAGTAGGGTCTTGTCTTGTTTCTAATAGAATAGTAAGCGCTAGTTGTTTAACATAACAGAAAATGAGTTGATCTCATGCGTGTTCTTAAAAACACTTTTCCAAGGTATCAATGCATACACACTACACTTTATTATTACTTCCTCCATTGCCATATAACATCAAATTTGATTAGTTATTTTATTTAAAAAAATTAGTTTAAATTTGTAAAATTATAAAACATGACTCAAATAATTTTTATTATAATAAATATTTAATATTTATTAAACTTTTTTAAATAAAATAAATTATTAAAATTAATATTAAAAATTATTAACGACAACAATTTAGAAACAGACATTGTGTTTGGTGGCGCAGAGGAAACTAGAACGCCACTTGTTTTTCACCAATATAAATAAGCTCCTGGTGCAGGCATCGTCGTCATGCGCGCGCTGGTGCAATGGCATGTGCTGACCTCAGCATGCCTTTTCCTTCCACAAGGGAACGAAGAGAGAGAAGGAAAAATACATGTCCCTGTCTCGGCTCGTGGTGCAATCCCTCCGTCCATTCCAAAGAAATAAAAAATAATTGGGCACTGTGCGAACGCCCTTGACAGCTTACCTTCTCTCTGCGGCCCCGTGTTGGATTTGCGACGCGTAGAACTGCGGAACCATCCAACGGCAGTTCCAGCGGCTCGTCGCTTTGACAAACCCTGGCGTGATCCTCCAGTGCGCCGCCGCCACCGTGGTCCGGTCTGTGCGTCGATGGAGCCGATTAGAGCTCAGACGACGTCCTTGAGACAGAACCGCATGAAGGCATCGAAGCCGCACGCTGGAGCTGCCGTTCCAATTCTGTCGCATGATCCATATGCTTAGTGCATCAGTATGCAAGAAACATCTGCAACCTCGCCACCGAATGTCAATGATCAATCTGAAGTGAACCGTGAACACGACGTTACAGTGTGGTAGATGACGGGGCGGCGAGGTGGAGGACCCTGGCGTCGGCGAGCTGGAGCTGACCACGGAGCGACGAGGTGGCTGACCACGGGGCCGCTAAAGGGCCGCGCAGTCGGCGAGGTGGAGCTGTGGATGACCACGCCGGCGGCAAGGTGGGCAGTGGCGGACTAAAATGTACTGTAGCGGATTGACGAGAACGATGATTTGGGATTGAGCCGATTCGATGGAGTCTCGAGCCCGAGCCGCGCGCTGCTAGCGCCAGGGAGAGAGTCAAGCGAGCCAGCCGAGCGCTCTTCTGGAATCGGAGGCACAACCGTTCGATGCGGCAGGAACACCACACGGCAGGCATCGACGATGGGTCCGCAAAGTGCGTCCACGCGGACGGTCCACAGCGAGTTTTTTTTCCGAGTGTAAACGTAGTGTACGCGTACATTTTGGCCCATCTCTACACCTTATATGGAAGGCGCCCCCCTCCCTGGAACATTCCTCTCTTCTTCCTCTCCTCCTCCACCCTCCCCACGGTGTCGGCGGCCGCGGCGCGGCGCAACGCCACAAGAGAGGAGGAGGCATGAGAGGATGGTGACGTTGCTCCGGCCGCACCGACACGCCCATGGGCCGGCCGCCGTCACCGTTCGCCTCAGCAGAAGAAGCAGCCACCAGCAGCAGCAGTCGTCGTCGTCGTCATTGTCGTTGCTCCGTCGCCCTTGCCGCAGCAGCGCGCTGAGGCCCATGGCACAGGACCCCTCGCACCCGCACCTCCAGAGCAAGGAACCCGCCGCGCCACCGTCACCGCAGCAGCAGCAGCAACCCGAGCAGCCGGAGCTTGCGCAGCAGCAGCCTGCGCCGGAAGGCCCAGAACAGCCCCCGCCGCCTCCTCGCGACGTCCAGCAGGAACCCAGCACCAGCAGCAGCGCCGGCAGCGACACCGGCTCCTGGCTGCAGCTCGGAATCGGCCCGTCCCCGAGCTCGCCGTCGCCGTCGTCCTCGCGGAGGAAACGCCAGAGGACCGATGAGGCAGGGCCCTCGACGTCCGTACGCCCCGCCGCGCCGTCACCACCACAGCTGCAGCTGTCTCTGCAACCTGGGCCTTCGTCATCGTCGACGCCAGCGGCAACTGTGGGGGCGCCAGTGCTTGCAGCGGCGCCCCCGCCCCCGCGGCACGAGCCGGGCACGTGGTTCTTGCTTCAGGCAGCGCAGAATCAGTGAGTACGACATGCCACCGTCCAGGTAGTGGATTACCCGGGCAATGTGGGTGCTTAGCTGATGCTATCGCCGTTGATCCATGCAGGAGGAGGGATCCGCCATTGCCGCAGATACCGAGGAGGTACTTGAGGGTTAGGTTAGAAACTGAACTCCTCTGGATCTCCATGTGCGTCTGCGACACCAACCTTGCCCGTGTCTTTCTCTCTCTAGTTCTCTACTGCCTGCTGGTTGAAATCAATCACTAAAAATTACTTAATTCCTGATTAGTTTGATGTTTAGTTTATTTCTTTGATTTGGTGTCGTCTGATCATGCCACATTGACCTTGTCTGTGTTGTTGCTGTTGATGGGCAGCAGAGACGGGAGGATGACTGTTAGAGTGGTGATGAGGTACCTGGTTAACAAGCTGGGCCTTGACGACGATTCACAGGTATGGCGTGCATGTCCCTCCCCAGATGCTATTTTATTCGTCGCGCCTACCTTCCTCTCAAGTATCTCGCGACCTGTTTTTGCTTGCCAATGTTTCTTTTGTCTTTCATCTAATAAAAGCATTCATGCATGGTTTTTTTCACAATAATGGATGAGCTGTGTTTTTTTTTTGGGGGGTTGCCACATATTTCTGGTGCCATTTATTTAGTCGATCATAACATGATCTAGAGATGTGCGGTGATCAGTTCTAATTGCTGAGCTAACAAAAGTGCTAGCACAATACGCTCGAGTATGTCGCCTCGCAAAATTCCACATCATCTGGACCACCACAAGCGTTTTGTTACAACGGGTCAAGCTTGTCAGTGAGTTTTAGCTAGTCAGTCATGATGAAAAGGCCCAAATAAACAGTTGGTATTACTTCCACAAAATAAATACTTATTTGGCCCTTAAATGTAGTTCAGAAAAGCGCAAGAGAACAAGTATGGAGGAAGATCGAGTTGGAATGAGGTGACAGGGAGGAGGGGGGCACAAAAAATGGGCTTAGGAAGTTACTACGAGTCACTTGACTATTGGTAGCCACCATATATGCATCTGAATCTAACCTAGCATCGTGTAGAGAGAGAGAGAGCCTAATTACCTGCAGCGCCAAATATTGGTAGGTGAAAGGAGCTTTAGAGCTACGGACAGTAGTTTAGATGTCGAGGTTCCCATCCCACAGGTCTTTGTTGTTGTTGTGGCAAATGGTGTAGGTGAGGGGTGTGCGTCTGGCATGTTACATCAGGGGGAAGGCGCCCTCTTGGCCCAGACCCCATGATTAAGGGCTAGCTCCTCTTTCTCTCTCTAACCTTCTGTCACGTCTAATTAAGGTTAATGCTTCGTTTGCGGCTGCTTAATTAGGTCAGCTTCCTCTCTCCTCACTCTCTCTGGGCATCAACCTCAACAATAGGAAAGCCAAGCCAAATTGCTAGATCACAGTTCTGAGATAAATCAGACATTGTAGTGGACACCTGTAAATCATCCAAGCTCTAGGTAGTTTTGCATATACGTTGTGCCTATGCGTGATGGGAAGTAACTTCTTCGCAAAATTTTCCTGAAACGGAAGGGGACAAAGAACCAAATCTGCCCTGTCCTTGAAGGAACTAACTCCAGGAAGTGTGTCACTGGTGTTGAGTTCGCTTGAAGATTTTGCTGCCTCCCCAAGAAAAACATTAGAAGGCCATGTCTCACCTAATCGGTGACAGTCATGCACCATCCAATGCGCCACGATGTGCACTGCCGAATGCCTGCCTGCCTGACCGGGAATCGAGCGAACGATGGAGAGGCTCCGTGTTCCGTGGGGGAAATTAAGATGAATGGCGTCAACTCATCGATGCTGTGCTCTCAGCTGGAATCCTTGCTGCAACTATGACGGCCGGTCAGCATGGCTTGTGGTTCTGGACCTGGCGTGTCTCATGCAGGCGGCAACAAAGCTGTAGCTATCTTCCTTTCCGAGAAGGGGTGATGGCCCTTTAGCAGCCAGGTACTCTCCGATATTTTCCCTCCGTATGAATAAGCGCGACGAATTAGGTAGTTCGAAGAAATTAGTTTTGCAGAGAAAACGACCAATTAAATAGCAAAACAACCTTTGAAATATGCATAGATAGATATTTTATATTCGTTAACAGTCGATAGATGTTTAGCAATATTCTAATAATCAGAGCCCAGTGAAATAGTTGCTGAAAAAACTAGGAACTGTCGGTGCTGCATCCTGCATGCATGGGTGGTTGTTGGTTGAAGTACCGTTGGCATCAGGGAACATTTTGTGGAGTGTCACCTGACCGTAACAACAATATAGAACCAAACGCAAAAGACACAAAAAAGAATCTCCCGCATGAAGACAACGAATGTAATGTAAACCTGTTGATACGAGTGCTAGCTTTAGATCTAGTTGAAAAAATAATGGAGATGAAAATAATAACGAATTGATATCAGATGAAAACGCTGTGTCACTGTAGCATAAATAATTGTGATGCAATAAATTACAATTGTAAAGAAACTCGCACTTTCAACAGTACGACAATTTTTCAATCTTGCCATGATGCTCGACGAATCCAAATGGGTGCTTTCTGATGGATTCCTCTATCAAACGGGCTAAAGTTATTCCTTAGCCCTACATGGTACTAGCATCTAACTTTTCATATTATTAGAACGTCTTGTAGGAATGTAGGTGATACATTGCGCATTTCAACATTATTCCAAATGGCATATCTTTTAGACAAACGAATGTGTAAGATTTTATATCTTTTTCAGATTGAATCTTCGCGTAATATACCTTAAATGTACCAAGGTGATTTGTCACATAGACCAGATCCTCACTTAATATATCTTTTAGACAAATGATTTTGACCTTGACCCTTATGGCAACCCTAGAAATGCATGTATGTATGTATATATAACCACACACTTAATTAAGGTTTCATGAATTATTAAGGTAAAATATCAGTGCCATAAAACTAACTGATGATTATAATACCTATTAAGCACACTATTTCATAACAATACCTAGTAGTTCCAATATATTAGTTTTAGTGAGGAGCAAGAGATGACACCTTTGATGATAAAATCAGTAAAACTATCCCAAATGCATTATATTCATCGGTGTATAATTAATATTATGTAACGCTCTTGATATTTATTTTACATATCCTTTGCTTCGTGAAAAAAGAATATTGTAGGTTATATAGAGGAACTTAGGGCTACTATTTACTCCTATGATGTTTAGTATACCTTTTTAGTTAATTAATACCAGACATACAATGTAAAAGTACTATAGCTACGTACGTACGAAAGGTTCTTTATGTATTAATCAGCCACTTCAAAGATTCCTCTTTTCAGCTAGCTAGTTTCTTGGATCTTCCTGCGTGCGCTCTCACTACGCTATAAAACTAGTCTATCTAGAGCGGTTGGTGAGCCATGCATGTATAGACTGTTTGTTTTCACGTTTGGAGTCTTTGGACACCTTCTAGTAGGTGGCTCGTTCAACTTTGTCTTCTTTTCACCACCTCTTTTCATAACACTTTCCTGCTTTCTTTTGTTAGATATGTTCCTTGGCATGTTCTCTGTAAGTATACACGTCCAATAGTGCAATATTTTTTAATGGCATGTAGAATTCTGTGTGCTAGTTTGTACTCCCTCTGGGTTTTAAATTATTGACATCGTTGACTTTTAACATCAACTTTAACCATTCGTTTTATTTAAAAACTTTGTTCTAATGTGTAAAATTGTTAGTTGTGATCTAAATTTCACTAATAATGAATCAAATAGTAACAAAATTTTAGACATTTGAACAATTTTTTTTAATAAAATGAATGGTCAAAGTTGATATGAAAAGTCAATGGTGTCAATAATTTAAAACCAGAGGGAGTAGTTTTGTTAGCTATAGTAGTACATACAAAAAGCTACCACCAATCCTTTGAACCCTCAATAATGGGAGTAGTTGTTAGCTGTAGTAGTACATACAAAAAGCTACCACCAATCCTTGGAACGCAATACGTGAAGAATATATATGGGTACACCAACCGTTCTATGCTAGCCTAAAAGTTCAACGACGGATTGAAAAATGAAGATGCTTCATCATTTGAATCCAACACCGCGCTGCGCTTTGCATTATGCGTCTTCAACTTTCATACACCTAATAAGCGAGGTTAGTTGGATCTCAAATTAAATAGCAATTGAATTGGTTACAATCTATGAAACAATGTGCCACAAATAAAAAGATATTGATCTTTCTTCCAAAAAAATTCTGCTGCCAATCCTTTTCACAAAGTAAATGAAAGGGTAATTGAGAGGGAAATCATCATGTAATGCCTATGTAGGCCCATCACATTTGTGCTCTTACTAATTAAAAAATCTTATAGCCTTACCTGCATTAAAGAAATGAGAAAAGTTTTAGGGATTGTTGGATCAATATATTTCACTACTAGTCATGTTGTTGTTATAATTAGTTACTACTCAGTTAAATTCGGAGTGACTGTAAACATGCAAGAATAATTAACATATAGACACTGGTGAAGCTGGACATCTGTGGATGGTGGTGCACAACAAGTATTTAAGAAAACATGTCTAGTTTCCAAGCATAAATATCTGTTTTAGTTGGTCAAATAGAGGTGGTTAGTGCTAATTGTTTTGCTTACCGCGGTGCAGTGCACCAGGGTAGCTGAACTGTTATATATGCATATCACAGATGATCCTTGCACTTAAAAGGTTCCGGGAGTGACCACGTACCATGCAGCGGTCAGAAATACTCCCTATTGTCCAAAAAGAAGGTCGTTTTAGATAATATTTTAGTCAAACATTGAAAATATAAATTATAAATAAGTTTTAACTTGTTAAGTTATAAAAGTATAAATATATTCTTTTTTAATAAATATTTTTATAAAAAATAGAAATCAAAGTAATGTTTTGAAGACCGTGTCATTTTTTAAAATGATCTTCTTTGTGGACCGGAGAGAGTATTATATAGTTGCCATCACTTGTAACTAGGGATGCAGGGTATTTGTGGGTCAACTCCTTAGTATATTTGTGTGATGAATTTAAGAAGGTGGAATGAAATTTTAGTTCATTTGAAAGAATTTTTGAGTCATGGGCCGGCTCACAAAATAGAAAACTTGCATCCTTTCTTGTAACACTATATATATACGACGCCAACCTCACTATCATCAACAACTGCACAGCACCTGGGGGCTGCTAACACACAAGGACACTGTCCCCGCGACGTTGGGCACGCACGGCTACGCCGTGACCGTGAACCACATGTATGTGAACGTGCCTGCCCAATATAGACATCGATTGGTCCCTGATTAGCTGGGTTGCGTTCCAAACGTCCGTCTCCATGCAAGCATGTTGGGAGTCGGCGTAGATCGATCTCACATTCATGGAATGACTTGCGTGCAGGATCTGTCATTCGTTTTTAAATTGTTTGATCATATCGTTTGATGGATGCATGTCATATGGAATAGTCATACGCGGGAAATACACGGGGGAATGATAAGCCTCTGCAAAACGTGTTTTATGAAGCGTTCCTCTAGTGTATTTCATAGGAAAATACACGGAGAATCATAAGAGGTTGTTTTTAGGACTCGAATATATGAATGTAAGATTAAATAAATTGTTCAGCCTTTAACACTTTCTTGCACCACTACTCAATGCAGCTGCAGCTGCAGCTAGCACAGATTCCATTTCGTGCGCAACCACGAATCATAGGAAGCACGACATTTTTGAGGTTGCATAACTGCATTATTTGCCGGTCTAGTTCGTCTTTTCCATCGACCAAACATCTGGTCTTTTTCGACGTCTCAATCAGATTGCCTATAGTGTATATTATGCGATTCCTTCGCTGTACGCGTACAAAAACTGCAGCATTGACCTGAGATAGCAATAGTAATCATGAGATGCTCAACAGCATCCTGCGCCGTCTCCATAATTAAGTGCACGTAGACATGGAGCAGACATCGGTAGCTGTGCTAGTGCATCCCCCACCGACACGAGCCTTTCATTGTTTTCTCGTCCACTGTGCATGCGACTATGAATTCTGACCGACAAACATAACATGAGAGCAGTTGGGGCAAATAGTACCAGGGCAGTTCGTCCTGCCTTGATTTGAAGTAATTCGTCCTTAATAGTACAAGGGCAGTTCGTATGAAAAAATATTAGGGCAGTTTTCATTTGTGTCATTCTGTATACTTTTGCTTATCTGCAAAGATTTTTCTGTTACAAGTCGTGTTCTCAAGCTACTACATGTTGCACAACTAACCATTCTAGTTTCATATCGTTATTAAGTCCACTGAGGGTACGACAAAAAAAAATGAAAATAAATAAACAACTTTCATTTCTTTGTTGATGTTTTGCAAACGTGCTTACAAATTGTATGCGCACTGAGCATGCATTAAATCAAATTTCAGTGGGACGTCCTGCCGCTGGCTTCATAAGCAAATACTCTGGTCCACCACTATAGCTACGTATACCAGGCCTTTTGTGCTCTACTAACCCAACACCTTCAATAAGTTTAGACCAATATTATCTCAAAATACATCTATCATTGCTTCCACCTTGTGTGGTGCTCCAAGTTCTTAAAACTAGTCTCTCATTCTGAATAATTAAAGTTTGCACAAAATGAGAAGATATACACCAAAGAAGCTTTTCGGATGTTTTTATAATTTTTATTTAGAAAAGTAAAAGAGTCTCACAATTAGCCAGATGCATTTCAGGATTTTCTTTCTAATTTGACATTAGGAATTCAAAATCTTTAAATTATCATATAAAGCTGAAAATTATGTATTTTAAGGATCTGCATTCAATTCACTGGCAATTCTTACTGCACAGCAAAAATAATTAGTTAATTGCATATGAACATAGGCAGCAATTTCCACAGCAATCACCATTTGTTTCAACACTTGAATAGAGGTATCTAGGCCATCCAACTTAGTACTGGTGTTTGCATCCATGTGACATTGACTTCACTTCCACAGTTAGAACTAGAGCAGTAACATGCATCTAAGTTTCAAAGAGTTGCCAACAACCCGATGGTCGATAGGTCTAGCCGTCTAGGACAGTCAACCGTCCAGCGCCAAGTGTCCATAATGAATGAACCAATGAAATCAATGTTTACATCCTAAAGAGAGGTAAAGTTGTTGTCTTGTGACCGTGATGTCAAACATTACCAATCTCTTATAGAAACATACGTACAAAAGACAAAGTGGTGGTATACTTCCCGGCCCTACGCAAACAGGAGCTATGCATATCAAATTCTTCCTTTTTTTTAACCTTTGCATCCTATTTTTTATTTGTTTCCTCGAGAATTGGTTGCCCATAACACTGCACCAGTCCATACCTAGAATGGAAGACAAATGCGGGGTGCTTGGCAGTTCCCGGGTAATCACTGAGCTTAAGCACACAACTACCACAAGCTGGTGCCAGTGCCATCAATCAAGCAGCGTAACTTTTAGGTGGCAAAATAACGTCACCAGCAGATTTGCATCTAGATCGCTCATTAAGGGATTGATTGCAGGGATTTGCCATTTTGCTGCATCCATTCAAGAATTTGTCTGTCCAGTGTCCCACTTTTGGGCGACAGGCACATCTGATTTCTAAAACGTACCTCTCTGATTTGTGCTGCTTCGGCCAGTCTGCATACTGTTCCCATCATTATTCCCAGAAATTAGTTTAAGCGTTCACAATTAAACACGTGAACGTGCCAATTAAGCAGAGCACGGTTAGCAGGAGAAATAATAATTTAGGGATCCGATTAGGTAGGGCATGTGTTTCCTTACATAACAAACATCGTGATCACAACAGTACTTTCCTCGGCAGTACTCGGCCCGCACCTCTTGAACTTTTGTGAATTCTATATTGATTTTTTCCTTTTTTTTTTTGGGTCCCCTTTTCAACCTGAAAAGAAAAATAAAGGTGGGGTCAAAATTATGCAGCATCTAGAGCATTACAACTGGAGGGGCCTTATTATGCGTCAGCAATAAAGATGGCTTGTCGGGGCCCATTTCTAATGATTGTTCTCTAGCTCATTTCTATAGCGAAACCAGATGCTTAGGTTCTCTTCACGCTTACTCTCTCCGTGCTTATCGCGGTTGGTTTTTAACATAAATTTTAACCATTTGTTTTATTAAAAAAATAATAAATAATATATATTTTATTAATAATTTAATTTATTAATAGAGTTATTTGAATCACAACATAAAATATTACACATTTGAACTAATTTTTGAATAAATTGAATGATCAAAGTTGATAATTAAAGTCTAATTTAAGAACAGAAGGTGTGAAGGTGAAGTCATGATTCTAGGTTTATAATCCCATTGGCCATTGGACTCAGACGGTTAGTAAATAGTTAAATTGGACGCGTAAGTTCTATAGAGCTTCCATAAGAACTTGCAGACAAAAGCCAAAGACAGCTAGAAATCGTAGGATCAGCACTGACCCAAATGAGGGAAGGCCAATTAAACTCTCAGGAGTTGGTATTGAGAAAATGTTCTGTAGAGATTTCAGAGTAGAGCAGTAATGGAAAATGTTCACTATTAAAGCAACGTTTAAATAATGCACACACGTGACAATGACCGCCCAGTATAAAATTATGGAGTTTGACGAAATAACACCCTTGTAGCACTTGCAGAGTAGCTTCACTCGATGACGAGAAGAGACTCCATCCTCAATAAAATATGTAAAGTGGTCCCTACCCTGTAAAATTAACTGTTGAAAAATAGTTTCTAGACTTTCCACTGACCAAATGAAGCGCTGGGTGATTTCAGCTTTGCATTTTATTTGTAGTTTTGAGAATCTAGAGTGAAAGTACAACTTACCAGTTGTCATCATAAAAAATGCACATGCACTGCATCACTATATTTCTTAAACGATCCAAATAACAGTTACGATTTTGATATAAGCATGCATGATAATCCAACTGCAGGGAAAACTACGGGCGAAAAAGGGAAAAGGAAACGGGGCTGGAAAATCCAACCCTCACTGTTGCACCCTCTTAATTTTCAACCCTTAATCTTGCCTAGAATTCCTATCCCACATTCCCATCCTCTAGTTCCATTATCCAAGGTCCAGGAAAAAGCAGGCGGGACATCCAAAGGCATCAATTATGTGACCGGATTAATATCTTGTGTGATCAACTGCATAATCACAGGCCACTAGTACTGAGAACAGCGGTCTATTGTAGTATTTTTTAAAAACAAATATCATGACATTGTGTGATCCTGACATTTGCTTGAACAATAAGAGGCAGCAGAAATAATTGCTGGTAAAATTTCATTAACATGTATATTATGTGAAAAATGCAGTTAGAGATTACCTGTCGAGGGCAGCGCCTTCTGCCAACGATGACACTGCAACAGCTCCGTGACACCATTTGGCGCCCTGAGCCAGCAGAGGCCATGGCAGTAATACCGCCCCCCGGCTCGGCAAGCACAAACCAGGTTATGACATTGCATTATGGCAGAAGCTAGCACCTGGAGAACGAGGCACAACATATACAAACAACTTTTCACACTGTAATTAGTTTTTGTTGCATACAGGCACTAATCTCCTTTTTTTCCCCTCCTTAACATCTAATCCTCAGCACAGAATTCACATAGAGAATTGTAGTACAGCAAGGATAGTAGTTAATAGTTAACACCAAAATGTAATTGTACTTTAAAACCCAGAGAAATAATTCTTTCATATTATTTATTTCAAAGATTTATTTTGTTCTGACTGCTTTCTTTTCTGGTTGTTGTACTGAATCCAACAACTTCCCAGGGTCAGCACTCTAGATACCCACTAAATTGTTCATAAATTTTTATCTAGAGAATAAACATGGAGAAAAAAATAAACAGCAAGGTAAAAAACATCAATACTAGCTGGTGCATAAACTAAAAGAAATCCACATCCAAAATAAAACACCAGTGCAGAATAAAAAGTGCAACTGATAGCCAAATAATGTAGCAGCCCAGTAGTGGAAGCACCACGAAGCAGCATCCCAGGGTTCAGTTAGCATGTCAGGATCAATGAAAGAGAGTGCAAACGGGAAGTAGAAAGTCAATATCAAGGACAAGGAAGTGCATAACTATTGCTCACAAGTCAAGATACAAAAGAGAGGAACGCAAGCAAGTATAACCAAGCATACATTAGAGTATCTATGACAGCTACCCCTGGCGAGCAAGAAAAGGAAAGTTAACATTTAAGGAACAACAAAGAAAACTGGAAGCAGAAAATCAAATGAATATACACAGCACATTTTATGGTACTGTGCATTGGAACATGTACACAATAAGTAACACTAAATGCAAACACCAGAGTTCTTGATGCAAAATACCTCCTCCGTCCCAAATTATAAGTCACTCTAGACTCTTCTAGTTTCCCCAAATTATAAGTCGTGTTTGCTTTCCAATACACTATTCTCTCTTCCTAATAATTAACGTCTCTCTCTCTCCTCTCATTTTCTGTACATCCCACCTTTTTCACTGCTTAATTCATGTGCCCAGGTCTAAAATGACTTATAGATTGGGAGGAGGGTGCATAATATATTTAAATATGGAGGTAACTGAAAGTAAGAGCTAGGAAACATTGTTAAGAATCTCTAATGTAGCATTCTGGACAAGACAGAGTTGAAGCAGGCGAGGTAGGTTTATCTTCAACACAAGACAAGGCGCGCCAATACCAGTGTTACCAACTGCCATAGTGCGCACCAACACTTGATGAAGACAAAAGGGTCACACAACTGATCAAAGAAAAAAACTTTATTCCAACTGGCTAATAACTAAAAAACATCAGGAAGTACTGGCAAGAAAAATCCATGGAGCTGTAAATGCAAGTATGAAACATTAAATGATTACGCCGAGAGAAGAAATAACGAAGGATGGTTTGAGAATATCTACATTATTTATGTCACTGAGGCTGAGTGAAAACAAAACATCATCCCACTAAACAGGTTAGACAAGGCCAGCTATATTTCAATGATTAAAATTAAGTACAAGTTGAAAGTAGAACCTTCCAGGCAATATAACAACAACAAACCAAGCAATTTGGGGTAGGCTAAAGATGAAATCCCCAAGAGACAAACCACAAAGGAAATTTTAAAATAAAATAACAAAGATCAACACTACCCCATGCGTTCCAAGATCCCACAGCCAATAGTCCAAGGAAAGAATATACTAACGTAAGAAGTAGTGACAATATCAAATTATTAATAAGGATTAGCCAATGAGCCATTAGTCCAACCTTTAAAATCCCCAGTGTAAGGTCACTGATAACTAACAAAGCACTTAACTGAAGTGAGATCACTGATAACTGAACAAAGCATTTAACTAAAATGACATGCAACAATTTATATAATTAAGTTCCATAGGAACCAGTATAGTACACTACTAGATCCTAGATTGCTCCGTCTTATTCCATATACTGACCGAAAGATGATCCCACATGTCAAAATTTCATACCCCTTCTAGCACTGTCTTTTCATATAAAAACAAAGTTAGGAAGTTTCAAGGCATGCTAATGTCGTGTGTCAACATGTCTGGAGAAAATAAAAACTTTGATTCCCCTTTACACATGTCATGACAAAACCAAAGCTGCAAGTTTCTTCTAACATATAGGGACCAGGCCTAAAATAGATATGCTACTCTTCAGGCATCT
>BCLH01000367.1:133198-152679 GCA_001602315.1 Zoysia pacifica
TTTGTGTTATCAACATAGAGGGCTTCCATGGACTAAATCTCAATTTTTAAACGCAAAATATTAACAACAAAAGTGCCATCGTCATTGCCTACCTTTCCATGAATCAAAAGAAAGAACCTCCCCTCTAGAAAAAAGAAAAAGAAACATTCAAACTCCAACATCTCTTAAATAGGGATATAGAGTCTCATGGTACCATTTTGAACTCAGTGCAAAAATTTACCTCCTTACATATATCTGGATGACTCCACGGTAATATGCTGGGAATCATCAATGTTTTCTTTTGCTCGAGTTAAATTACTTCCTTCTCTCAGTTGCATTACATACGCAAATAGTTTGATTTTCCTTCTCTCTTTATTTGCATATATGAAGCAACTGAGAGAAGTCAATGATATTCTGAAGTACAAGATCCTAGAAGACCGACATTTGACAGTTCTGAGCTAAATATAAAGTGCTATTGTAAAACACAAGGGAACTTGTCCTGCAAACAAATTAAAGAAAAAAACAGTGATCAGTATCCTTCAGATAATTTTACTTTCTCTAGAATATTTCCCAGCTACACAGCTATAAACTAAATAAAACGACAACCAAAATGCACTACAATAACTAGATGAGTACTTACTTTTTCAGCTCTGCTTCCAACCCAAAAGAGAAAGAAGACTTTCAATGAGGAACTGACCTTATTGAATGAAAATATAGCTCAACGTTTCGAAGCTCGTACTGCGCAACTAGATCATCGTTGTTCACCTCTGCGATTACTCGAGGTTCTCACAATTCGCTTAGTCGCTTGCCGCCTTAGGGTGAGTGCGCGCAGGTGCCTTTCTCTTCACTCTCGCTTTTAGGCAGGTTAATAAAGGGCGGCGTCGGCTTGACCCTTATTTTGGGGGTCCTACTTATTTTCATTGTCTTCGGCCGCTCGGACCTTCCATTTCCGTCAAATGACCCGGCTTCTCCTGACTCTCTCAGATATGCCCACAATAGCTAGATAGACTACTTATGAGATTGGACAGTCGCCAGTAGCAAAGGAGGTGTGATTTCATATTATCATCATAAGATAGTGGCAAATAAGCTGGTTAGTGCATATCAATAGCCATTTCAGAGGATATTACTGACAATAGCCTGGCATAAGCAGATACCACAAAGTTCTAAAGGTTGTCTTACACATGTCATGTATGTAAATTGGATGGGAAAGCTACAGACATGTTGAACTCTTGATCATGTAATCAAATCATTACCCGTTATTTCTTTTCATTTAGGTTCTAAAATTAAAAGTTGTTGAAAGAAGTCAGCAAAGAAGATTTGCATAAACATTAGGGCATAAGCAAAGGATATCCTTAAATATATGCATGGACAATAGGATAGTAACATTAATAAATTGAAATGAGATTAGCATCCCAATAAGACTAGCCTTTAAAGCAAACAGAAAAAAAACCCCTAAAACTTATATCTTTGCATATATTCCCTGCGGTTATCCCTATAAAAAGGCCTTTAAAGCAAACAGAAAAAAAAACGTAAAACTTCATCTTTGTATGTATTCCCTGTGGTTTGAAGATAATTGTTAGGATCGTTGATCCCGCGGCGAGAGGGAGTTGGCGCCGTGAGCAGGATCGTTGATCCCGCGGCGAGAGGGAGTTGGCGCCGTGAGGGGCTGGAGGCGCAGGGGGAGCCCCAGAACAGATTTCTTCTGTTCTACTGCTTAATTTCTTCAATCCCTAATTACACTTATTTATAGCCTCTACGGCTAACTATAGATTCTATATTAAAGAATCCAATCCTATCCACTCAACTCCTAGATTAAAGGATTTCCACACACTCTAGATCCTAAATTAAAGGATTATCCTAAATGAGAGAAAATAGGAAAAGAATAATAGAGGCTGGTCTTAGCCCCTTGATGGGATCATCCTGGCACACATAACATTTCTCCCCCCTTAGCAAGCAGCTCGTCCTCGAGCTGCAGTTCGGGTAGGAGGCCCTCCTCAATCTGGGGCTGCGGACGGTGGTATGGGCGGATGACCACCGGCTTCAATGGCGTCCTTGTCAGTAGCCGTCGCCGTGGATTCCTTATCCTCCTCGAGCTTTTTGAAGGTGCTCTTGGTCTAGATCCCAAGGCGCCCAAGGTGACCACCAGGGACGAGGATGTTGGCAACATCAACCACAGAGAGGTTGCAGAAGGCATTGTCGATCTTGGATCCAGTGCCGGAGATAATGAGCGTGCCGCGCGCCCAGACGAGGTAAGAGGACGCAGCCGCGAGCGCTGAGGCCTCCGTCGAGGTCTGGCGGCCGACGTGGTGGGAGACGGCCTAGGGTTGGTGCTTGTTGTCCGACAGCAGCTTGTGAATGCCTCAGGTCCAGTCGAGATGGATTAGCGCCTGTACAGTGTCGGGCAGCGGCAAGCCGACCGAGCCCGTGTCCAAGTCGCCCTCTAGGTCCTTGACAGGGAGCGGCAGGCCGATCGAGCCAGTGTCCAAGTCGTCCTCCAGGGTCTTGACGGGGACGGCGGGAAGGCTCAGGGCGGCAGCGGTGACTTCTGTTGCTATGGTATTGGGGCTGCTCGGCGCGCTTGGCGGTGACAGCCCTGTCGTGGCGTAGCCCTGCATCTCATAGGAAAACACCGGTGGAAGGGTGATAGCGGGCGCCGGTGGTAGCGTCCTCTGTTTTTCCAAGATGGAGAGGCGAACGGACAGGTCGACGAGGGCACGAGTCATGTCGGCGAGCGCCTTGGCCACGACGTCAGATGCAGTGACCATGGGCGCGGTCAACGCAGAGGTGGGGAGCGGCGCGCAGGCGGGGTTCGGCGCGCAGGCAAGGGTCGACGCCCATGTGGGGAACGGCGGCAGGGCGGTGGTGGGAGAACCTAGCATCTCTGAATACGAGATGTTAAGATCGTTGATCCTGCGGCGAAAGGGAGTTGGCGCCGTGGTGCTCAAGGCGCCCAAAGGGGCTGGAGGCGCAAAGGGAAGCCTCAGAACAGATTTCTTCTGTTCTATTGCTTAATTTCTTCAATCTCTGATTACACTTATTTATAGCCTCTACGGCTAACTATAGATCCTATATTAAAGGATCCGATCCTATCTACTCGAGCTCCTAGATTAAAAGATCTCCACACACTCTAGATCCTAAATTAAAGGAAGGATTATCCTAAATGAGAGAAAATAGAAAAAAGATAATAGGGGCTGGTCTTAGCCCTTAGGTGGGACCATCCTGCCGCACATAACAATAATACAAACTAAATGGTTTTTGAATGTGTTATGGCAACAGCAGCTGCAATTTATCAGTTAGTTTGTTAGGGTTTGTTAGTAAGGTAAGATTAGGTTGTTAGTCTGTTAGATCAGGTTGTTAATCTGTTAAGGTTAAAATAAGAGTAGGTCGTTAGTTTGTTAGATCCCATGAAAAAAAAGCATGGTTAAGCGCTCGCCTTAGCGCGCAAAAGCGTGGAGTGGAACCCTTCCACTCCGCTTCGGGGTATAGGCGCTGGCTAGGCGCCGCCCAAGCCTCCGCCGCCGTACTCGACGCGGGGCCTCCGCCGCCCTGCCGCGCCATGGATCTGCGCCGCCCCCGCCACGGTCAGATCTGATTGAGGAGGGAGGAGGGAGGAGGGAGGGAAGAACTGAGGATCGAAGAGGAAGGGCATCTGCTGCTCCTGTGAGGGCGGTAGCGGCTGCTCTTGTTCAATCTGGTGGAGGATGACAAGGAGAGAGAGGAGAGAGCTGCTGGTGGCTGAGAAGGGCTGCTGGCAGCTGGTGAAGGGGGCTATCTCACATGCTAGGGTAAAGAGGTGGGTTGTTTGGGCCACAGATTAATGGGCCAGTAGTGTTTGGTGTGCCTTTTTTTTCCCTTTTTTTTCTTTTCAGCCTTATTTTGTATGATAATATATATCTAATACCTAGTGATTAGGAAAACGCTTAGGCGCGCCTAGGCACGCCTAAGCTCTAGGCGGTGAGTCACCGCTCGCTTAGCGCCTAGCGCTTAATTTTTCCTGGGTTAGATCAGATTGTTAGTCTGTTAAAGTTAGTTGTCCCCATCACCTATGGCTACAAAGACAGCTGAGGGTAAAAAGAGAAAGCAAGAAAGGAAGAATCATTCATTGATATGATCCGTGTAAAATCTAAACGATGTGCATGAAAGACAGAATAAGAGTATATCAGACCTTCAATGGGAATGGAGCTTAATGAAAGATTAAAAGAGAACAGCAATAACTCAGCTTCAAAATGCCTTAGAGCAAAACCTGGGGTAAACACAACGAGAACAAGGTATGGATGCCAAAGCAAACTGTGAATTACATATGTGAAGCAGGATATAAATCGAATTCCTACCCTACATGTTATAATTAGGAGCAGGAACAACTGTTATCAATAACTTGATAAGAACAACTTGTGTTTTTAAAAGGGGTTCAACCCCTCTTTGTACTTTGCTTCACTCTTCTTGTTAATGAAATGATACTCAGTTCTTCTTCACATCCGAGGAAAAAAAAAACTCGATTAGAATCAAAGGACACTGAAAAAGCTAAAAATTAAATGTCGAAGTATTGAACTGGAAGGTCATGAAAAAATTCATATGTTGTTGTATTAACATTACAAAGTTTACTTAATGTTTGTGCTTTTGAGAATTATAATGTTCAATGGCGCAGAAAGTTAACTACACCACAATATAGTGAATCAACCTTAACATTAATTAGCTCAAGAGAAATACTTCAATGCTTTTCAGGTATAGATTGATGGATTCAGAAAGGTATGAAATACCACAACACCATAAGGAGATACAAAAAAAAAAAACTCAATTGATGGGGAAAGATCATCGCCGTTACTTTTTTTTTTTATTGAGAGGGGCTCAACTGGAGCCCAGCCAAGAAAGGTCATGATAGTTGCCTCCTCATGCATGGGGATGCTGACCCATGTGGTTAGGGACTTAACCTGTGCTTTGAGACCCAGCCCTACATGAGGGCCTTCCCCACCATAGAATGAACCAGTGACCAACCTTTTTTATGCAGTCCTAAAATTCACTCCCACAAGAATCGAATAAGGAGCTGGAGGTGCTAGAACTTCCAGAGCATGTGACAACAACAAAACTCTAGGGTTAACCATTTTCCATTTCATCTTTTATACATTCACCCACTAGCGATACTGCCATGGACCAACCATGGCACCATTTCACAACTAAGTAAAGATTCAAACTACCTAAAATTTACATTTTGCACGCAACCTAACGCCTATTACCCACACCCCTTATTTCCTAAGGTCACTAACACAGCAAGGTGAGATCCAACCAGCGAGCACGCCCACAGGAAGGCCAGAAACATTTCACCTCCCAGGCGTCGGAAGCTTCTGGATGGCGCAGAAGAGCTTGCGGCGCGCCCCGACGGCGCCGATGCCCATATCCCGTAGGTCGTCCATTGTGAGGCAGGGCAGCACCTCCGCGTCCACCTCGTGCGCCTCGAACGCCGGCACGTACCGGCCCATCCCCATCCCCCACAGCCAATCTGCCACGCTCACCACCTCTTCTTCTGGGCTCTCCGCCTCCTCCTCCAGAACCCTAGGCTCGCGGGGGAACGCGGCGACGAGGGCGAGGTCGTAACCGTTGTCGGCGGAGGCGGGGCTCCAGGGGTTTGGGAGGGCTTGGGGTGGTTCCGCGGCGGGGCTGTTGCTGTCGCCATTGTTGTGGTGTTGGGGTTTGCGGGACCTGGTGGCGGGAATAATGGGGGCACGGCGAGGGTGCGGGAGATGGGAGGGGGGAGGAATGGAGCCGGCGAGGCGGACGTTGGGGAGGCGCCGCCGCTTGCCGGCGTCGGGCTGCGGCGGTGGAAGGGACGGTGTGCGCGGGTGGGGTCCGCCAGAGTCGTCCATGGAATGTCGGGGTTCGGGGGTCAGAGTGGATAGGGACATCTGGAGGTATCCCGAGTATCTAGCGATGGCAGTTTAACCTGCGGGTTTTGCAGATAAAAAAAAAAAAAAAAAAACCTGCAGGTTTAGCATTTGACGAGTGCAGGTTGAGATAAGTGTAACATTCCAGATTTTCAAATTAATCGATTGTTTCGAAAATTATTTTTGATTGACTTTAAATTTTTTTAATTTTTCGGATGTCGAAATAATAGCTCGTAGACTTTTTGAGTTGAGATTAATTAGTTTGTTCTAATTACTAACTAATCCCTTTTTATAAATACCCCTCTCATTTTATCGCTCCTCTCTGTATGCCGATCCACTTCATTCGGACTCCAGCGCTGTCTTCGCTCTCGGTGTCACCTGCCTCGATCCTCGTCGCGCCGACCCCAAGAGCCTCTATGCGCAGTGCATCCCTGCGCGGGTCACATCGACCGTCGCCGCTCTGTACCAGTCATCTGTCGCCCGTCGCGCCGCTCGGTCCCGCGTGTCGCCTCGATCCTCGTCAGCACCGAGCCGCTCTCGTCGTCCCGCACTCCACGCGTCCTGCGCTGTCTCGCGCGTCGTCGAGCCGTCAGTACCGACGCCGTCTCCATGCGCCTGGTCCTGCGCCCCGACGCCGACGCTGAATCCGCACGCCGCTGTTAACCGTGCATCATCGGACACCGTCATCGCCTGAGCCCCAGCGCTGGAGCCGACCCGCCGACCCCGTCCCCATTTCCCGCGCCGTTCTGACCCGAGCTGCATAACCAAATCTCTGGTTCGGTTCTCCTCTCCAATTTTTCAGTGCACCGATCTTTGGATTTTCGTCTCCGATTTCTACATCTCAGGTGAGAATTTCCCGTGTCTTAAATTCCTTTTTCTTCTCTGATAGATTGATGAATTAATTGCTAATTAATTTGCGATTAATTGTTTTGCGGTTAATCTAGTTCTTTGTGGTCTAGATCTTTTAGGATTTTTGGTAACTCCGTTTGAACTCAGTAGATTCCTAAAATTGTTCCGTTAATTTGTCTCATCAAGGTTGTCGTGTTGATTTTTTCGAGGAACCTTTTGCGCACGTTTAGCCTAATAGTTTCAATTTCGATTTAATTACTAGTTTTAATTGTCACGTACCTAGTGTCTGGCCCCTTGTTCGTGCTGTGTTTAGCTGGTGATCCAGAGAAGGAGTCCCGCGAGCTCTCTCAGTTCGACGACCCGGATCTCGACTACGATCCCGAGCTGCCAGGCAAGCCGCGTTTCTTGATCACTTTTGTACCCAGTATTTTAAACTGTATGTTTTGTTTGAAACCCTAATTTGTGTGCTAACTATTTTAAAATGTGCTAGCAACATTTTTAAGTCGTGCCTATTTATAGTTCCACAAATATAAACCCTAAGATTGCTTTAGAATAGTTAATTTATTTTTATGCCTAGCCATGCTTAGTCGCATTTATTATTATCACACACTAATCATCATAAAAATAGAATTTGTGTTAAATGATTTTAAACTGTGATTTAAATGTGTGAGTTTTGTAAATAACTATAAATAACTATTTAGCGGAGACAGAATGAAGTATGAGGAGTTGGGAGACTTTTTAGAAGTCCCTGTGAGCGTACCTGTGGTGGGTACAACGGAAAGATCCGGGCTGAGATTTTTTTGTGAGACTTGTTGGTTGTTAGCGTTGAGGTTGAAGAGAGTGCCTGTCCTGGCAATTAAAGACCGAGTCATTCGAGCCTTGTACACTTAGTTGACAACCATGCACACCACGTTACCCTGTATGGGCAATGGCTTGATCTTTAAGCCTGTCGAGACTAGATGTTTATCCGTGGGTTGGCGGTGCTGTGTTAGTGTGGCGTTGAGCTATGACTCACCACAGGCTCTTCACAGCTCCAGAACCCGATTGAGTAGGCATTTGAGATTCCTACCCTGGAGGACGGATGACGCCAGTTAAAGCTTGTGGACGGGTATTATGTGTTTGTCGGGACTACGACGGTAGTTCTCGATGACACTTCTCATGGGTCCAGGTGCATAAACTCTGCAGAGTTATAGTCAATGCGCATTGTCACGTCCTTTTTTGAAGGACACCCCTGAGTTGTGCTCTTTGTTGAGTAGTTTTGTTTTTCTTTCTCCTCTTCTATTTCAAAATATTTTTGACTCCGGCCTTTGAGCTGTAGCCGAGTGTGGAGATTACACCGGCATTTAAAATGAAACCCGTCCTGGATAACGGAGATCCCTACGGGCCAAATAATAAAATTTGATAGTTTTAAAATAAAGCTTCCTTGCATCTTTAAAGTAAAATAAAATGTTTTAAACTTGTATTTAGCAATTGAGCCAGCTTCTACCCCTGAACTATTTGTATATATACATTGTTGATAGGTAGTACGCGGCTTGCTGAGTATTCGTACTGATGACTTTCTAATTTGTTATTTATAAATGGACCAGTTAACTCCTTGAAACACGTCGGGGACTAGAACAAGTTAGTTCATGGTTCTCATTCAATCATCAAAATCATTCATACTTTTGAGAGGCTTCAATGGTCATAAAGCTAACAATCTCTCTCTAGACTTCGCATCTTCTGGCTCACCAAACTGTCTGCTGACCTCACTAGACTGTCCGGTGACTCTTCTGTAGCTGCAAACTTGGTTGGCCAACTTTCTACACAATGGACAGCAGGGCCTCCCTATCCGTGGCAAAAATAGACTGCAAGCTAGGGTGATAATTCTCATGTTGAAACAAAACTACATGAGGATCCTGCTTTATTAGGCCTTCATGGGTTCAATTTTCCCCACTGCGCTGGGCGGAGCATGGAAGACATAATGGGTTGAGGTGGGTACTGAGCAAGCCCCCATGGAGGCCAAGAGAATCCAAAATAAATAAAAAAGTGGTGCATCCTTAAATATTAAGCCCACTGGCCCAATAATAAGTGTATATATATAGGGATCCCTTGAGAAGAAACCATAACATAACCATTGCCCTTCCTCGCCGCACTCCATCTACCTCTTTCAGCGGCACCACCATAGCTTCGATCCACTTTCCTCTTCATCGTCTCTGTCATTGCTCACACGATGCGACGTCTACGGCAACTCAGACATGAACGAGGTCGCTCAGGATAGGGCAAGGAGGTGAACAGAGCGTGCGAGCGAAGGAATTGGGCCTATCCCGATCTCTTCCAATCCCAAAGGTACTTTTGTTTTCCAAGATCACACTTTTTATCTATAAGTGGCGATTCAAAGTGATAGTATTTTTCTTTCGATCCCAGTTGTATACAGAATTAAGTACTAAATATATTTTTATTACCTTATCATTTAGTGAATTATGAACACCGTATATATATGTTAGCACTTATATGTATTTTAATTAAAATACATAAGTAAGTACACTTTTTATCAATTTATTATATTTTCAGTCGTATCGAAGTGGTTTTAGTCATCTAAAAGATATTTGTTATATAGTTCATTCTATTTCTAATGAAGCCTTGTTAATTAGTTAATTAATTTTAGGAATCACTCCTTCCATACTTTGATCATACCAAGAATGGTTAGTAGTTCAAATCAAAGGAAGTGTTTTAGAATCATATTTAACTGATTACTTTATTAACAATATCCTTATCTTGGTTTTCATCACAGCATGGATCTAGAGAAATCAAAAATGGCAAGAAAAGGTGACATACCTAGAGACATCATATATGCCTCGATCTTTCCTCGATTACCATACAAGTCGGTCATGCGAATGAAGTGTGTATCTGTGGATGAGCGTGACCAGATAACAGATGATTCCAGATTTGCTGCTAAACAGTCAATGTTATGCCCACCATGCCCTGCAATCATTTACATTGGTCAATCCAAAAAGGATCCTTTCAACAACTTCTTACAGTGTGGGTGTTCCCTCATCAAAGTTGGATTTCGTGGGTTACTCCATAGATCATACCCATTTCAATTTGCTTGGCTCTTCAAATGGCCTTCTCTGCATATGTTGCAAACTGTACAATATAGGCCCACTCACTCCAGCAACTACATTCCTGATTGTCAATCCAGCAACGCAGCAAAGCCAATCCATCCCTGGGGCTCCTCAACATCTTTTTTGGGGAAAGCCTGTAGGCCTTGTGTTTGATCCATGCGATCTACCTATAGGCAATGCACACAAATTTCAAATTATTGATGCAGTCCCATGTTCTGCTAGTCATGATACTTTTCTAGAGTTTGGTTTTGACATCTTCATCTTTTGCTCAGATACAGGTCAGAGGATCATGTCTGCTACAACACTTAATGTGATAATAAGAAAGCTCAAGTATGGAAAATATGTTAAGGTGATGTATACACGTGGCATCGTTTACTGGGAGTATGTTGAGGATTTAATTTGGTTTGATGCTACTAGGAATATAGCAGGAGTATTGAAAATGCCTACTAAGAAGATAGAGGAGTCTAAATATGAGGAGTGGGAACGCCACAGCATTGATGTATCTAGTAATGGTATGGTCATGTGTACAATTGTTAACAAGGACGGTTTGGAAATGTATGAAATGAGAGTAAAAGGTGATCACTTTTTGGGAGCTCAAACATAAGAACAGTGGAAAGAAATTATGTCCATGTGTGGTGATGCATTTCACTTGTGCCACTCAATGAAATTACAAAATGCATGGCAGCCAAAGATATTCTATGAGAAGTGGTCTGTGCGACTACTAGGATTAGAGAGTGGAAAATATATTTATCTTGGAGTGAGGCGAAATTACAAGACATCAGATAGAGTGTTGTGTTATGACATGGGGTCTGGCAAGGTAGAAGATATTGGAAAGGAATTGGGCAATGCGTTTGAGGAGAATTGTGCTTTTGGATACAGCAATAGCATGGCTGCTCTTCCACCCATTAATGTCCCAAATTCAGAAGATGGAATTTCTGACAGCAAGCCTTGTGGATAAATATTTGCACCCAATAAAGTTGAAGGTTAATTCTTTTCTTTTCATGACTTGTCTATCTATTTAAATCGATGTCATTTCAAGACTTTGAGAATGATGTAGTTTTCTGGGTAAAAGGTTCATTGTGATGGATGGTTTTTGTCATTATACCAGTTTTTATGTCTCGGACGATGTATGACATTGTTATGTATTCATGGAATATTCAAACTTTGGTATTGTGTTCATAATTCTAGTTCTAAGTATTGTGTGACTAAGGAATGCAGATTGTTCTAGTGGCTTAAACAAAATCTGGGTAAAAGGTTTATTGTGATTTATGGTTTTTGTGATTAGACCAGTTTTTATGTCTAGGATGATGTATGACATTGTTGTGTATTCATGGAATATTCGAACTTTGGTATTGTGTTCATAATTCTAGTTCTAAGTATTGTGTGACCAAGGAATGCAGATTGTTCTAGTGGTTTAAACAAAAAACAAACATTTTGTCAGTTACAAAGGTAGCAGAATGAAGGTCAGATATAGCGGCTAATAATTTGATCAGTTGTATAATCTAATTGCCTTTTATTTCAATGAAGAAAGTGAGCTTACTGATCATAGATTCTAAGTAAGTATGTGGTCCAATGTTGGCCTTGATTAAATGATTATTTGTATCAACATAGTCAACTGAACAAGTGAAGCTACTGTAGGACTACAAACTTATGGAAATACATGCCAAAAAGCAACATAATTCCCAGATTTATGTATTTAAATGAAGGGTGAAATTAGCCAACTATGATGGAAAACCCTGCCACATCTAGGTGGCCACAAACTCTAGGTCTTGTATGACGCTACTACAGCTCAATATATTTTGATTAATCCAAGTCAGAGGGAAGTAATTTGGAAAAAAGGTTGGCAAACTTTCTACACAATGGACAACAGGGCCTCGCTATCCGTTTGCAAAAATAGACTGCAAGCTAGCGTGATAATTTCTATGTTGGAACAAAACTACATGAGAATCCTGCTTTATTAGGCCTTTATAGGTTCAATTTTCCCCACTGCACTGGGCGGAGCATGGAAGACATAATGGGTTGAGGTGGGTACTGAGTATGCCCACATGGAGGCCCAAGAGAATCCAAAATAAATAAAAAAGTGGTGCATCCTCAAATATTCAGCCCACTGGCCCAATATATATATATCCCTTGAAAAGAAATCCTAACATAACCATTCCTCTTCCTCACCGCGCTTTATCTACCTCTTCCGGCGGCGCCACCATAGCTTCGATCCACTTTCCTCTTCATCATCTCTGTCATTGCTCACACCATAGCTTCGATCCACTTTCCTCTTCATCATCTCTGTCATTGCGACGTCTACGGCACCCCAGAGAGGAACGAGGTCGCTCAGGATAGGGCAAGGACGTGAACAGAGCATGTGAACGAAGGAATTGGACCTATCCCGATCTCTTCCAATCCGGAAGATACCTTATTTTTTTTTCCAAGATCACACTTTTTAATCTATATGAGGCAATTCAAAGTGATAGTACGTTTCTTTAGATCCCAATTGTATACAGAATTAAGAACTAAAGATGTTTTTATTACCTTAACATTTAGTGAACTATGAAGACGGTATATATACATTAGCATATATATGTATTTTAATTAAAATGAACAAGTAATTTTACATTTATGATACTTGTTATATAGTTTGTTCTATTTCTAATGAAGCCTTGTTAATTAGTTAATTAATTTTTGGCATCAGTCCTTCCATACTTTGATCATACCTAGAATGGTCAGTAGTTCAAATCACAGGAAGTATTTTATAATCATACTTAACTGATTACTTTATTAACAATATCCTTATCTTGGTTTTCATCACAGCATGGATCAAGAGAAATCAAAAATGGCAAGAAAAGGTGACATACCTAGAGACATCATATATGCCTTGATCTTTTCCTCGATTACCACACAAGTTGGTTGTGCGAATGAAGTGTGTATCTGTGAATGATCGTGACCAGATAACAGATGATTCCAGATTTGCTACTAAACAGTCAATGTTATGCCCGCCATGCCCTGCAATCATTTACATTGGTCGATCCAAAACCAATTCTTCTGAGTACTTCATGGTCATCCTTTCAACAACTTCCTACAGTGTGGGTGTTCCCTCATCAAGGTTTGATTTCTTGTGTTACTTCATAGATCGTACCCTTTTCAATTTGCTTGGCTCTTCAAATGGCCTTCTCTGCATATGCTGCAAACCGTACAATATTGGCCCATGCACTCCAGCAAATAGATTCCTGATTGTCAATCCAGCAACACAGCAAAGACAACCCATTCGTCAAGCTGCTCAACATCCTTTTTGGGGAGAGTCTGTAGGCCTTGTGTTTGATCCATGCGATCAACCTATACGCTCAAAACACCGCAGGTCGTGTCCTGGAGTAGTCTGGGGCTCGCAGCAGGGGGCCGGTTCAGGGGGTAGTTGGTAATCATGTGGCGCAGGCTGCAGCCGTTAAAGTACAGTATCACTGTGTTTGAAGCTTGATTCATGTCGGAGCTGGTACGATGTGGGGTGGAGTCATTGGTTGATGAATGGACGGTGCGGACTGCCGGATTTGCTGCAAATTCATGGTAGTGCGGTACTGTGTAGTGGGCTGATGTTGCGGCTTCGGAAACTTCCTGAACTTTGAACACTGATACCCATCCTGCTTGTCTGGACTTTTGTGCTTGAAATTTATGTTTCCTCTCCGCATCCAGTCCAGCATGGGCCTTCTCAAGAAGTATAGCTTTATTCATCATGGTATTGAAATCCGGGAAGGTGTGAGTCACTTGCTGTGTTTGCATCACTTGATTGAGCCCATGAAGGAAGCAATCTTGCTCCTTTCGGTCAGTGTCCACTTCCCCAGTGCATAATGAGCCAGCTTCATAAATTTCTTGATGTACTGGTTCACCGTCATGGAGCCTTGCTTCCGGGCTCAGAATTTGTCCACCTTCATTTTCAGCATTCCATTCGGGATATGGTAAGCACGGAAGGCTTGCTGAAATTCGTTCCACCCTATGGCTGCAAGGACGGTGACGGCTTCCCGATAGCTGTCTCCCATTCACCGGCTGCCCCAATGTCACACCCTCACAACTTCAATCTTTTACAATTAAGAAGATTCACTTTACTTCATTAATTATCTTCCATAAGAGTTTCAAATTGGGAAAGAAAAAAAACCCTCGCCATTGCAGAAAAGAGCTGACCTGAAAATTTTGGAAAATACTAAACAATTACTGAGGTCTGCCAATGTGTTGCTTTTATCCGTCAGTTTGATTCTTTGAGTTCTGGACTTTTGATTCAGTTTTACCTATTTGAAGTCTACTTTTGAATCCCCAAGTGTTTGCCCCCCTATAAACCCAGAAGTTCTTTCCCCAATCTGTTTCCACGTGTGTCCAACGTTGTCGACACGGGCCGGACCGTGTGTCCTTGGTGACCGTCTCCGCTGGTGCCCGAACACCGTGGACATGGGCCGGACCGTGAGTCCCTAGTGGCCGCCTTCGCCAGTGCCCGAACTCCGGGAACATGGGCCAAACCATGTGTCCCCGCGAATGCCTTCGCCCGTGACCGAGTACCATAGACACAGGCCTAACCATGTGTCCTCGAGAATGCCTTCGCTGGTGACCGAGCATCGTGAACACAGGTCGAATCATGTGTCCTCGAGAATGCCTTCGCCGGTGACTGAGCACTGTGGACATGAGCCGAACCATGTGTCCTTCGAGACTGCCTCTGCTGGCACCCGACCGCCTGAGACACAGGCCTTTGCGCGTGTCCAACGACCAGGTCACGGGCAGAGCAGCACCATTCTCCTGTTCCGCTCCTCTATTCCACCTCCCCTGCTTCGCCCCAAGGCCAGCTCGCCCACTATCCGACCACCAGAGTGCTGGCCAGGCCGCACCTTCCACCTAGGCGCCTCCCTCACGACCACGCCGCGCCCCGGCCGTCACGGCCGGCCGAAATCCAACCAAATCCTCGCACGTTGCTATCACTGGCACAGCCACTCCATCTGCCGCCCTCATAACACCAGAGCGTGCCTCCACCTGCTGCAGAATCGTGCCAGCTGGATGCCTCCGAGGTGCGCGCCGTCGAACTCCGTCAGAACGGCGTGAAATCCCCAGCCAGCTACTCCCTCACCGACGAGTTACTCCTCATACACTGCAGCTTCCTTGTGGCGGCCGCCGTTCGATTGGATTCGCCTCCCGCTTAGTCCCGTCGCCATAACTGCGGTGCGATTATCACCTATTGCCGGCCGTGACAGCTCATCTCAGCGCCGCGCCGTGCGCCCATCACCCAGAAATAAGCACTGGCATACCCCTGCACGCTCCAGGCAGAGAGATACGCAAATCAGTGCGGAATCTCGCCGTAACGCCGCCGTCGGACCGGACCGGTCGCTCCTAGGTATAAAAGGGAGGGTCGCAGTGTCTGATAACCCCTGCTGCGCCGCTCCATTGCCGAGGTTACCACCGTCTCTCTCCCTGACCGCAATTCCGCAGTTTTCCCCTTTCTTCCCCAAACCCGGCCGCCGCCGGTCAGCCTCGAATTCGTGAGACCCGGTGGCATTCCGACCCTGCACCACCACTCCACAGCGCCACCACCCACCACCGAAGCCGCCCGTTAACATAATGGTGCCGCTGTGCGCTCCCCTTGACCGCGCGACGAGCACAGCCACAAGCCGCCGCACGGCTCACGGCGCCAGCCTCGCCGGCGCCACCGTCGGCCTGGGTGACACCCACGTTGCGGTTCACGGTGCCTCGTTGCTGCTCACACACCTAAGAATGGACTGCCTCTAGGCGCCCCGTGTCTGTTCCTCCGGGTGTCGCCGTATGCACGTCTCCGGCGAGCCGCGAACCTAGCTCAGCTCATCGACCGGTAGCGCGAGCTCGCCACCGACCGGGCCAGACGGCGCGCGTTCCTGCTGCCTAGCCGCACTAGTAGCTCCTAAGTATAAAAGGGAGGGTTGCAGTGTCCGTGAGCCCCTGCTGCGCCGCTCCATTTCCGAGGTTACCCTCGTCTCCCTCTCCCTGACCGCAGTTCCGCAGTTTTCCCCTTTCTTTCCCAAACCCGGCCACCGCAGACCATCCTCGAATTCGCAAGACCTGGTGGTATTCCGACCCTGCACCACCGCTCCACGGCGCCACCACCCACCACCGAAGCCGCCCGTTAGTGAAATGGTGTCGCCGCGAGTTCCCCTTGACCACGCGACGTGCACCGCCACAGGCCGCCGCACGGCTCACGGTGCCAGACTCGCCGGCGCCACCGTTGGCGTGGGTGAAACCCACGTTGCGTTCATGGTGCCTCGGTGCCGCTCACTCGTAAGAATGGGCCGTCTCTTGGCGCCACGAACCTAGCTCAGCTTACCTACCGGTCGCGGTGAGCTCGCCGCCGACCGTGCCGTCCCTCGCTCGCCGAGGCACACCTTCCCCACGACCGTCGGAGCAGGGCCGGTGAAAACTCTGGCGAGGCGCTGCCGCGCAACCGCACCACCACCATTTGGACGGTCGGGTAGTAGCCGACCGGTGGCCGTTAGGCCCACCTGGCGGCCACCCACACACACACACATATACTCAACCCCTCTGCGCGCCACACACACACACACACAACCCTTCTGGGCCCGCCTGTCGGCCACCAGCAATAGAGAAAGAGAAGGCTTTTGCCACATTAGCAGTGCCACAACCTTGCCCAGACCACTGTCAAATGCAATTAGAAATTTCCAAAATTTCTCAGAAATTCACACTAGCACAGGAGCACTCTAATATGAATAATTTTTTCCATACAAAATCTCCAGCACTGCTTTTGGTTCAGAAAAACACCCCATCACTTAGTAGGGAAAAAAATCACAAACCGGTCCTGGACACATTGTTTTGTTCACTGCCACCTCACCACAACTCTGTTTCCAGCAACCCTTGTATCATTAGAATCGTTATCGCAGGCCCTCTCATCTGAAGCCTTTCATTTTTTCGGGTGCTAATGGTACTCATGAATTTTTTTTCTTACTAGTCCTTTTATTGCCCTTTTTTGGTAAGCTTAATTATCCATATGTCACTTGTAGTTGATGGGAAGCTCGAGGAGGAAGGAGACACAAATTCTGAGTATGAGGAGGAGACCGAGGACACCTCTGAAGGCAAGTTCTAACATCTTTGTCCATATTGCACCCATATTTGCTTGTGCACCTATAGGGCCTATTGCTTGCATATGCATTTTCTTACCGTATGTTAAAACCATTGTGTAGGTAATGATCCTATTTGTTATTTCTTATTTATATTAATGTCACCTCTTTGCTATCATTAATATGAATTAGCACCTCGATAACCCATTGACGACCTACACCCTTCATAACTGTAGGATTTCATTGTTAAATTCTTTTAATGAACGAAAAGTTGCCTCGATACTAGAATGCTTAGGGACCCTCCTACTTTGCAAAGCATTGTCACACCATATACTTATATATCATCTTACAAAAGGCATTAAAATGTGTTTGGTGGTGTGAGAAAAATAAAATGGGAGGGGACTAGTGCAACTTGTGTTAGGAGGAGAAGGGTGTTTTTGGAAGGGAGGTGAGACTCAAAATAGTGATGGTGTTAAGTGTTAAGCTTCGCGCTGATCCAACTGTTGTGAACGAGTCGTCGCCCTGCCATATAAAGACCGTTCTTAAGACCTCAACATAGTGATTTTATGCAACCACGGAATCTGTTATGGGCAGGACTTAGCCTAATCACAGAGTAAGCCACATTGAGCCGCCTATGAGCAAGTAGGACACAAGTGTTCTGGAAAGGACGTGGGTTCTCCAATGGCCCAACTCGATATAAGTAATAGCCGGCGTCGTGGGATCATAATGCCCATGAATTTAGCCCCTAATATATTAAAGTCCCAGCGAAAAGGGGACCAGAAAAAGACGAGGGCCATTGAAATGCCCTGCGATCCAGCTTCGGGAACGTATAAAAATTGCGTCGTCGGGACTTGGAACCTCCCGATGGATGATGCCCCTGAACCATCTTGCAGTGGATTCTGTGGTAAACTTAGATGGTTATGTTGAACGTTATGCAATTCTGTCACGCAAGAAGAGCATAACCTGTGGGTACAGTGTAAAACGTTTGCAGAGTGTAAAATCTCTCCGGAACGGCCGTTGTCACGGTATTGACACACTATAGCTTGCGCTCTGTTTGATTAGTCTATATTATCCTTGTTAGACTGAGTGAGTGTAGGTGCTCATGTTTTAGAACGTGATGACAGTGAGCCAGGGGCGGGTACGGTTGCGTGCCAGAGCCCAAATTAAAATTTGAGAACTGTTAGAAGTCAAATCCGTCCTCAGGTCGACACTACTAAAATATGATTAGGAGATAGATAAAAATTTTCCTTCTCATTGTTTGAAAGCTGTCCTGTAGAGAACCTTGCATCAAAAATTTGCTTTATACTAACAGAAACCATGGCCATGCCTTGATCTGATCATTATGCATTCTCCATGAACCCATGGTAACGTTATAGCTTGTTGAGTACTTTAAGTACTCACTCCCCCCCCCCCCCCCCCCCTTGCTGAAAGTTTCTCTAGATGAAGAGGAAGAAGATGAAGCTGCCAAGTGTGACGAGTAGACGCCTCGCCCTTTGCTCAAGTTGTCGGTGTTTGTGCTGAACCATTTTTATTGTATGAATAAGAGTTGCTGTAGATAACTCCTTGGCTTGTAACCTAAAGATTGTATGCTGGACTTGTTCGCTTGGACCAGCTATGTAATATTTCCGTATGAGCAATGTTATCACTTTGGTTTTGTATGCCATAATCTGATCCTGGAATCAGTAAGGTAAGCACTATGTACTCCGCACTTCGCGGTATGACACCCAAAAAGTTGATGTGCAACAAGCATCACCTTCTTATGGTCATTGGCTTCCACAATACTGAGCTTTTTTATCTGTTTTACAAAAAGTTCAAATCTTATCTGAAATTATGTACAGAGGATGGATTTTGGTACCTTATACACTGGCAAACGATGTCAATATACTGCTTTCTAACTTAGAGCCTTTCCATTACAAAATTGACTGGCCGTTCCCTAGTTTTTTCTTGTGTTTGGCAAGACATCATCTTCTTGGTCGCCAACTGGGCATTGCATGTTTCGGAATCAAAATACAGAGACAATCCAATTAGGCATCCAAAAACACACAACTCAAAAAAATTAATGAACCAGGCAACTAAAGAAAGCTTAAGTATTATGAGCCACGATCGTCAACCATATTTATAGCAAATATAAAAACAATTTCACCACGTGTCACAAGTTTAATTATATGATTGTGATCAATCCAACGCCCCAGTTACATAGTCCAATGTGAGGCATTTTTATCTCTCTAGCTGAGTGCACGAAGTACTAGGTCCTGCAGCTAGCTGCACTACCCAAACTGACCTTTTTGTTTAGGGAAAATTGGATTCTGGACACTGAAAAATGCTTCTTTTAAAAATTTACTATTAAAAAATTGGGAAAATTGGATTCACAACACCGAAAAATTCAGCTTTTAAAAATTTACCACTAAAAAATTTTGTACACTTTAATACCAACAAAGTTTCTCAGTTAAGAAATATACTACTCAGTGATGTTTTCCATCCATTCCTGTTTTCTTCTTTGTTAAAGCAAACAAGGAGCGGCAGATCCAGCAGCAGTCACGCCGATGCTGACGACTGCCAAATCCACTCCTTCGCCGCCCACCTCCGGGCCTCTCGTCCACTCTGGAACACCA